>JAVBHV010000011.1:0-146184 GCA_033992175.1 Spiraea crenata | reverse complement strand
TCCCTTCACTCCGTCTTCACTCCGTCTCCACTCCGTCTTCTTCTCCCTCCTCCGTCTCCTTCTCCGCGTGAAAATCGGCTACACCATCTCGGCTTGGGGCGTCTTGCGTTACGTCCAAGGGCGGGATTGAGTGACGCCGTCATCAGTATCTCTTCTTCACATGAAAATGAAGGTGAGCCCAAATATCACAAACCGTAGAATTTATTAGTTCGGGTACATATGAATCGGATTCGTAAATGGGTTGCGAATTTTCTGGGGTAAAAAATGCATTTGATTGGAGTTGGGTTGTGAATTTGCTGTTATTATTGGAAATCAATCGTAAATGGGTTGCGAATTTTCTGGGTAAAAAATGCATTTGATTGGAGTTGGGTTGTGAATTTGCGTATTATTGGAAATCTTTTGGATAATAAGTTTTGCCGTGCGTTCTGATATTTTCTTGTTGAACCATGTATCTTTGTGGTTATGTACTTGTGTTTTGATCGGAATTGAATTCTTAAGAATCTAATTTAGTTTTAGAAATTGGTACTAGGAGAGTTGAAGTAGGCTGGTTTGAATTAAGATGTCTGTCATGTTTTTAGTACTTGGTACTGTCAGTTATATTTGTATGTGAGTCTTTCCAATTCATATTCTCTAGTGTAGGTTCAAGTATGCAAATTGGGGTTGTATTGTGATTAACAATAATTGAAATTGAATGGATTTACGTTGATTAAGTCTAAATGGAAAACTGGTGTATGTGTCTTGCCACATGTCCGAAAGTGTTGAAAAACTGCAAAGGCCATTTACCACTGATAGGAAGTGGTAACTGCTTCTCTTATAAAGCGCAGATCAAGATCCCCATTCTCTCAACACTCGTTCGAAATCGGTGCTTGGCTTATTGCGAGCATTCAAGTTGCGGTTGATGAGAAAGGGAGATCTGATCAACAAGAAATTGCAGGCAACGGTTAGTCTTTGTTTCCTTCCTCTGCAAACAATCGCAATTCTGCACTTCCTCTGCAGAATTGCAAACCTGTTATATAGTTAGTAACCCAATCGATTGGACCTACATATAACCTTTCCTATTGTTTTCCATGTCTTGATTCTAAAGGATTTTAGTTGGCTTATATTTCAGGAGGATGGTTATTAAAATTACCCAAGAAGACATGGACTCTGCAAGGTGATTACAACGCTATTTTGGCGGACAAAAGCATTGCCCAGGTAAATGGGGCACTGCCCAGGTAAAATGAGTGAACTGACCGGTAAAATGGATGAACTGCCCCGGTACGGGTGAACTACCCGGGCAAATTGCAGAACTGTCTCGGTAAATTCGGAATGTGCCCCGGTAAAATAGTGAACTGTCCAAATGAAAGAGGGAACTGTCCCGGTAAGTGCGGGAGGAAAGTGCTGGAAGGCGCTGTAAAGTACGGACTCTCTAACTAGGGCAAACAAAGGTCATATCAAGGTTATATTACGTTCATAAAAGCTGCTTTGGTAGTTCCTTAACAGGTCATAAGAAATTTACATGCGTATCTGTCACGGATGAAAACCTGGTAATAGGCGGATCATAACAAAGACATATGTAGGTACCAAATAAGTCATATATGGGTTATATGCATATTGGTTGCCGACAATATACCAGGTCATAAGTTGGTTATATATAAGACGATTACAAATAGGATATAACTGGGTTATATGCATATCGTTCGCAAATTAAAAGGTCATACTTTGGAAAAATGTGAGACATAAGTAGGGTACATTATCACGTTCTGAAACAAGAGATAGAACTTTCGAATTCAAACGAACACATAGGTGTTCGCTAACGACTACTCGACTACCTGTTAACGACTACACGTAAGTGTTCGTTGAAGACCAATCATAAAAAGTGTATATACATAGCAAAAAAGGACATCTCTGTATATTACAATAATCATGGTCAGCACAAACTGTCTTTACATAGCAACATACAAATTTTATACATAGCAAAAAATATACCGCTTCATTCCTTTATAAATGAGTACGTTACTGTACTGGAGCCTACAAAAGTTGCTGATAAACAGCCCATTCATGAACCTGATATTGTAATCACCACCGCATCCTTTTGGTTAAATATTAATACACGTCCAATTATGCAATCACCACTGCATCCTTTTAACCAATCTCAATACATGTCCAATTGCCTAGCTGAGGGAACCAAATCAAAATCCATAAGATATTGAAAAGCTATCACAGCAGGGATTTCATACATAATTTCACCTGCTTTTTAGATACTAAAAACAGTTGACAACTACTAGAATACAGTTTTGCTTATGAGAAGATAATTTTGCCAATTTACAAAGATATTACAAAATGAAGAATATAGGCAGTGTTGCCAATTTTGCCAATTTACAAAGATATTACCCTTGTATGACCATAGTATAACCATTGTATAACCTCTGTATGACCATGTTATAACCACCTTAGGACCGTAGGCCGATCAAATTCCAATTTTGCTCCACTGTAACTTTCACGTGCGAACCCAAATTGATGCTCGGTCTTCGCTGTTGCATTCATATTGAGGCACTATACAACTTTCATGAAGGACTTTTCTCCAAGTTATGACCCCGTTGTTGGTAAATCGGTACATTCATTTGTGAGCGTCCATTACTTTTTACGTTCACACTCCATTACGGGGACTATATTAAGTATTCTTTTGAATTTTTTTGTGAAAGCGTGACATCACATAAGACTGCAAAAGATAAACGGTTCGGATCAACGATATCGTGTTTTGAAATTCACGATTGGCACAAATAACGCTTGGTGTTTAGAATGTTTCGTAACACTAACCCCTCAACGTCCATATTCAACCATTACACAAATATCAAAACGTGATATCGACGATCCGAACCGTTCATTATCTTCTGTTTAAAAGAAGATCATGTTTTGGTGAAAAAAAATTCCGAAGATCATCCCCTCTTCATTCCGAACCTACCCCGATCTTATTTTCTGGTTTATCTGTTCATGACATTGTTATGCCGCTTTTATGGGCTACTTATGACTTTTTGTGATCATTTTATGATATGTTTGCTCGTATGATATGCGTATAACCTTATTATGAACTGTTTATGACCTACCTATGAACTTCGCATGAACTTTGTATAATTTATAACCGACCTACCTATAAAAGTCTTTTATATTGCCTTATTATGACCGACTATATCTTTCTTGAAATCGTTTCCTGTCAGATTTGAGATACTATTAAAAATATATATATATATATGTATATATATATATATATATTAAAAACAAAGAAAACAGCAGCGGTTTTCCCACTTCCCCACTTACCCCGCTTTATCATCACTTCCATTCCCTCCAATAATTCACCCTCCCGCTCAATTGTGCAAAACCTAAACAGTTTCTTTTGGTGGGTAAAACCAAAATCTACCCCAACTAAGTAAAGACGGCCATTACAGCGCTATTCTTCCATATTCGGTGGGTAAGCAATTGACGTGTATTTGATACGATTACGACTGCATTTAGTGGAAATTGTGAATTACCATGTTTTCTTTTCGTTGATGGTGTTTGCTTTGCTATCTCTGATGTAAACTTATTTGTGACTTTGATATGTCGTTGTTTTGGCATATTTGCAACCCACCTATGAACTACGAATGAACTGTGTATAATATATGATCTGTTTATAATCCACTTATTAACTCTATTATAACCTTGTTATGACCGAAAGAAATTCATTTGTCGTTTCGGTATCTGTCAGATTTGATACTAATCCAAACAAAGAAATGAAAACCCAATAAGAAGCGAGAAAGTCCGAAACGGTTTTCCCCACTTCCCCCGTTTTCCTCACTTCACTTTCCCTCCAATAATTCTCCCCAAACCCTCAATTGTTTGAATACCCAAACGGTTTCTTTTGGTAGTATAACCTACTTCCTCTGATTTCGGTCTCACTAACCAAAACTGAAGTGAAGAGTTTCCCCTTTACATCGCTCTTCTTCCTGATTCGCGGGGTAATGAATGGAAGTGTTTTGATATGCATATATATAACTGTTTTGGTTCCTCAATGTATAGGGGTTGTACCGCATTACCCATGTTTGATTTTGTCAGGTTAAGTACCCCAGAAAGGCTAAGTGGATCCAACACTCGTATTGGAGTTGGAATTGGGAGTGGTGAACCTGATTGGAAATTGTGAGTTAGCGGTTTTTCTTTTCATAAAATTTTAACTTACGTAACACTCCACTGTCACACGTTGTTGGTGTTTGATTGTAGAGACTTCCATTTAATTATGGTTTTAGGGATTTCATTGCCTGCGAAATTTGTATTGTTTTGGCTTTGTAGTGTCATATGGATGCGTTTCCTTCAAATGCAGTTTACTTTGGCTTTGTATTAACCAAATTGGTGGTCTCAATTTAGCTGTCTTCGTTCAATAGTTTTATGTTTCAGCTTCCATGCTCTGGTTGTTTGGAACCTCACTTGGGAGTCGGTGTATGTCTATCAACTTGCTACTCTGGGTCCTAATCATACATTTATGTTTCTGCAGATGCGTAGCAAACAACTAGCCATAAACGAAGGGGAACATCAAAAATCTACAAAGACGGGGATGAAGAAAAGAGAACAACATATAGCTGCAGTTGCTCCGACGAGGGAAATCCTAGTGAAGTGCGATCCTAAACTCCAGCAATACAAAGCCTCCCTATTATCCTTCGCTGAACTGTGGGAACTCGAGAGGAGGGATCTAGAAGCAAGGCCAAACATAAAGGAGAAATTCAAACAAACCGATTTCTGGCCTTTGATTGCGGCGTACGACAAGAAGCTGATCGAAGGAAGGAGGACTGCAGGAAAGAAGTATGATTTGGATGTTGCCAGAGTCCTCAAATGGTATGATTGGAAGAACAATGTCTTCAAGTTTGGAAATGGGGTCAGCCAAGTCACCACAGATGATGTAGTGAACATTTTTGGCCTTAAGAATGAAGGAGTACCGCTGCCAAAATCAACTACTTCAAAAAAAGGCAATATTGACGAATCTAGAATGATAAAGGCCTACTTCACACAACCTAAACGGGTGAAGAAGGAAGACCTGAAGACAGCTTTCAAGGAGGCCTACGATAAGAACACCGATGAAGGGGATGAGGATGCAGCGTTAATTTTAATTATGTATCTATTAATGACGCTGCTCCTTGCAAATTCCGGAGTTTATCTCCCTTGGTGCTATATCAAGTGCTGTGATAGCATTGAGGAATTGAACAAGTACAACTTTGCTGATGGTGTGTTGGACTACTTGTTTGCGGGCCTCAAAAAAGCTGGGAAAGCTAGAGAAGAGGCGCGACTCGCTTACTTTCCCACAATAAGTGGTTGTGTGCTTTTAATAATGGTAATTTTTTTTTTCCCTCATACCAAATTGAGGACATGAAAACTGTCTTTTTATCTATTTTTTTTCCCTGCTAACCATTTGTTGCCCTTTTTTTGGTAACAGTTATGAATTTGCGAACGCAGTGGCCTAATTGACCCCGTCACAGGCCATGAACAAGAGCAACCAGCTGCGGTGAGGTGGAACCTCGCGAGTCTTCACCAGAGATTGGAGAAAACCCCCAGAAAAGATATTAAGGTGCGGCAGCTTTTTTTCTTCATATATTGGTCCTGTTAAGAATACTTGAATGTTCGTTAACTGACATGAACTGTATTTCCATGTTTACTGAACAATTAGAAAACCGCCACCCATTTACATTTGTTGTTTTCTTACTTTTTGTTACAGATGAACAATGCAACACACACTACTGGTAGCGATGAAGATGGTGAAGAGGCTGAGACTGATGCAGAGAGTGACGAGGGTGAGCGTAACGAGGATTACAGGGAGCCAACTCTCCCCCTACCAGCACCAGGAAAAAGGCTGCGATTGGGACAGGGCATTGCTGAAAAGCAAAAGCAACCAAATGGCCCTGCGGAAAGAAATCTGAGAAGTACAAGTGCGCGCGGCGCCTCTTCTTCATATTCTGGGCCAAAGCAGTACTGCCTCGACTTGCAGACACAGATTAATGAGTTGAAATCAAAAGTCCAAGAAGCTACGGCCAAGCAGAGGGAGAGCAGAGCTAGATTTTACATTAGAATCAATGAAGTGAAAAATGATGTTGCAATGCTGAAACACGCGATGGGGGAAAAAGACAGGCAGCTTAAGATGATGGACATGAAAATCAATGGATCGATAGCAGCGAGAGAGCATCCATCGAACACCCCAACTGCACAAACAGAAGCAGGAGGAAATTTGATGCAATTGACTTCTGCAGAGGCTGTTGATGTGGCGGTTATCGACAACGAGGCCGATACTTCACAGATTCCACACTCCTCACGTGAACGTCATCCAGCTGTTACGCTTTCTAAGAAGAAGCTTCTGATTCTTGATCTAAACGGCCTTCTTGCTGATATTAATGGTGGCCATATCCCCTCGAAATTTAAACCAGACAAGACAGTATCTGGGAAAAAAGGTGATAATTTTTGTTTCTATGTATCTTCATAGCTGTTCCTTTTTTTTTTTCCAAGCTTTACTGACAACAATTCTCCTCTTGCCTTTCAACAGTGTTTAAGAGGCCATACTGTGATGAGTTTCTAGCGTTTTGCTTCGAGAAATTCGATGTGGGGGTGTGGACTTCAAGAACCAAGTAACTTTCATTTATGGACCATCATATGTTTGCCTTGTCTTCTTTTCTTGAAGTTGGTTGTATGATGGAGATAAACTTGTTTTTCAGGAAGAATGCAGCCGGGGTGATAACTTGTCTTTTTGGTGCTTACAGAGAAAAATTGCTCTTTTCTTTGGTAAAACCATCTTAACTTCTAAATGAAAAGTGTTCAGGGAGGGCAGTCTATATTGCATATGGTGCCACTACCCTTGTTGATGATTGGTTTATGCAGGACCAAGATCACTGTACCAAAACGGACTTGAAGACCCATGAAAATAGTAATAAGCCCATTTTTCTCAAAGAACTTAGCCATCTATGGGACAAGTCTATTCCTGGTCTTCCATGGGAGAAGGGGGCATACAATGCATCGAACACGATATTGTTGGATGACATCCCATACAAAGCTTTACGCAATCCTGTCAGTTTACCACTCTCTCCCTTATTTTGTTATTTCTTCGAATGTCACGGATGTGGTTTAGTACAATGATTGCAATCTACTTTGACTTTTAATTCTTTAGGTGAACACAGCAATTTTCCCGAAATCCTACCACTACAACCAGAAGAATGATGCAGCATTAGGTAAAACCTTACTCCTTGCGTTACGTTGTACTCATCTCTGCGTTATTTAAGTATGTAGGCCCAAATTAGAGTTCTATTTGTACTTAGTCTTGACATTATGTCCTTTACGTTTTGTCCAATTCAATGTCTTCTCAACCTTTGCTGGCTGTGGATTCCTGCTTTACACTTTTTGCCTCAATATAAACACCTTTCAAACAAGCGATCAATCGCAGGTCCTTCTGGTGAACTCCGTAACTATCTGGCACTATTAGCTGATGCTGAGAATGTTCAATTATTTGTGGAGCAACATTCGTTTGGGAAACCAGCTATCACAGAAGGACATCATGAATGGGCTGTTTATCAGCAACTTCTGTCGGCTACAATACAGTAACGTACTCATGTATAATGTCATTGAAGCAGTATATTTTTTGCTATGTATAAAATTTGTATGTTGCTATGTACAGACACTTTGTGATGACCTTGATTATTGCAATATACAGAGATGTCCATTTTTGCTATGTATATACACTTTTTATGATTGGTCTTCAACGAACACTTACGTGTAGTCGTTAACGGGTAGTCAAGTAGTCGTTAGCGAACACCTATGCGTTCGTTTGGGGGATCATGTCATAGATGATGAACAGTTAATTATCAGTACCGGACAACGTTGTATTAATTAAAGAACAGCTGTGGAATATTTAAGGAACACATATTTAATTTTTTTTAAATTGTTAGTTTGACCAATCTTGCTTGGAGAAGGTTTGAATTCGAAAGTTCTATCACTTGTTTCAGAACGTGATAATGTACCCTACATATGTTTCACGTCTTTCCAAAGTATGACCTTTTAATTTGCGAACGATATGCATATAACCCAGTTATATCCTATTTGTAATCGTCTTATATATAACCAACTTATAACCTGGTACATTGTCGGCAACCAATATGCATATAACCCATATATGACTTCTTTGGTACCTACATATGTCTTTGTTATTTCTGTACAAATGCTCTCCAGCTACAGAACGCGGTCATTTGCTAAAGAAGAATATAGCATGTTTTGCATTTCTGACTACATTTCTTCCTAATCATATAAATTGAAGTACCAATAATGTTAATGTGATCATCTTGGTCTTTTTGAGGTTTCAAATGCCACTTGCAGAGAGCTGAACCTGCAACTTTCCATGCAAACCCGCATTTGCCAACGTTTCCTACCATCATATAACCATCATATGGCCACCTTATGACCATCGTATAACCACCATAAGACCATTTTATGTCCGTTGTATAACCATTGTATAAACCATCATATGACCATCCAATGAAATTAATTTACCCACTTCGTTTATATTACCACCTTATGCCTTAGTACCATCGTATGATCATTATATGACCACCTTATGTCCGCCTTATAACCACCGTAAGAACATCTTATGACCGTCTTTTAAATCAGAAATATAGTTGCTGATTTATGAAGAATAGATGACATGCATTAGGGAAATCGAAGCACATGCACACCCATGACCTAGTTTATATTGCCTTATTTATTGATTTACCCTTGTATGAATGTCCTTATGACCGTCTTATGTTTGAATGAAATGGTACATACCATTTCAAATAAGGTCATGCCTTTTCATATTGATATACGCGAATCAATGAAAGAAGAGTTGCACCGATTCATCTATTGAAATCAATATGATGGATGAAATGCATTGGTTTGTGTTGCTGGACTCACGGCCTTTCCGAAAGATTATGAGATATCAGTTCTGACTTTCCACAAAGAAGCTTCAACACCTATATATAGAGAACCCCAACGCCAGCATTCATCATACAGATAGAACAATTCAATCCATCCGAATTACTTAGTTTATAGAGCATTCATATTGTAGTTTTCTAGTGGTTTTGAGACAGAGTTCAAACACAATTTGAGTTCGCTTTTCTTGGGGATTGAAGTGCTACTTCCACAAGAAGTCGATCGTTGTATCCTGGGAGACGTTTGCCAACGCAAATCCTAAAGCACCTGTGAGGGGGCAATTTCGTCTTACGGAAATAGAACCCCGTTCTAGACTCGATCATCTGTAAAGTGTCTTTCCTCTTTTCTTGTTGATTTAATCGTATAGTTTGAGTTTATTGTACTTTCAATTTCTTAGTTCAATAAATATAGTAATTGTCACTATTTATACTTACAATTCATTATGTCACCTTAGCAGTCTATAATTTCCATTGAATAATCCAAACAATTAAGTTACAAAGCTAGCCCCCAATACAAAGAAAGAACAAGAACTCACATATGAACACCAAAGGCCAAGCTTTCTGTACCGAATTAGCGGCCCGCAGATCTGAAACACAAGTATACATCACTCTTTAATATACAAACCAATCAGCATTGAAGAAGAAAGAATGGTTCACCCAACCGAAGTAATTCACTTACCATACTTTCTCACTCTCTTTTCCTCAAGATGCTCAAGTCTTTAATATAAGTAACCTCTCCCCTCCCGCACTATTTCCGACAATTAAACCTCAAGCTTTTGCATTCTGAAATAAACACCCTTGTGTGCATTCCTCACTTCTCACTTATTAACCAATGATGGAGGCCCATAGGTTTTGTTATATGTATATAAATTTTTCTTGATATTTCAGCAGAAATCAATAAAGCAAGCTTCGACAGAATTCACAGAAAACTTACACTCTCCGGGTTGCAGTAATCTGGATCTTCTGTTTGATTGCTTCTCCTCTTCTCAGGTACTTCTTCTACTTTCGACTTTTTGGATTCTTTAACTTCTGTTTGGTTAACTAGAAAAAAGGATAAAGTAATAAGAAAAAATTTCAAGTAACTTTGAAATGCCATTCCCAAGAGTGATTACGTCAGGTTGTAATTTGACCATGTTTACAACAATGGATCAGGTGACATATGGGTTCCATGTCAAAGCTTCAAGCAACTGGAATAGATAGAATCAGTGCATTACCAGATCCGGTACTTTGTCACATACTTTCGTTCCTACCTACGATACATGCTGTGGTGACCACCTTTCTGTCCAAAAGATGGAACAACTTGTGGACTTCTGTACCCAATCTACAGTTTAGCGAGGAAGATGTCCGGGAGTTCAGTTGGTTATCGACACATATCAATAATGTACTCTCTGCTCGTGACTGTAACATTCATAAATTCTCTCTTCATTGTTGGTTTGCTGATGATTTCTCTCGTATTGATGGCTGGATCGACATTGTCCTTAGGTGTAATGTTGTTGAACTTGATGTATCTGTTCAGCATAATGAAAGAGAGATTTATGAGTTGCCTAAAAGCCTTTTCTTGAGCAAAACACTAAAGGTGCTGGCACTGTGCTCAAATTTTATTGCTAACATTCCTGCATCAGGGTGTTTTCCAAGTCTGAAATCTCTCCATTTGTGTCTTGACTATCCTTTCAAACATTCGATGGAGAAGCTTGTTTCATCCTGCCATGTACTTGAACATTTGTGCATCGATGGATTTAGTAGATATAAACCTGACGACTATCCTCAGCCTGAAGTCGTCATGAATCTCAATATATCTGCTCCTGAATTGAAGACATTAAGAATTTATTGGCATATAGAAAGTTATTATGAGAAGTGTACTTTTTTTATTGCTGCCCCAAAGCTTGAAGACTTTACTCTGTTCCAGAGTATTTGGACTGATTGTTTTCTGGAGAAAGCAAATTCCTTAGTCAAAGCCGACATTACCGTCCTTGATCATTCTGGATATGGAAGACATGGCTTTACTAGTCATGCAACTGCGCTTCTTGCTGGAATTTCCAGTGCTAAATATCTGTGTCTTTGGTCTCATTATTTGCAGGTATGTGTGTCCTAACGTCTTTCTTAAACTACATTTGGCAGAGGTTATAGGAACCAAAGGAACATGTGTTATCCTTGTACAATAGCAAGTGTAGTGTTTTTAACTAAGAGCCTTCAGTTCTTTTGGTCTACTTTATGATTATAATTGTCCTTTATTTTAAAAGAAATTGTTACGTTTGCGTTTTCGTCCACAACTTTTTGCGTCTTTCCTTATATTTTGAAGTACTTGAAGTTTACACGCAGAACTTGCAATCAAATAAGATTCTCTACTCTTTGAATTCTCAGTGCCATTCCAAGCATAGTGTTTTTAGCTAGAATCCGTTCTACCATTTGGGAATTTTTTCATTAGAACTGTCATATCGTGCATAAGAATTTTTTGAGTTTCTGGATTGAGTCTCATCCATAATACTTATATCTTTTGCAAAGGGGTGCTGTCTGCCTGTTTTTGATAATTTGAGAAAACTGGAGTTGGTTCTTTCTTTATGCTGCCCTTGGGAATTGACAACAGAGATGCTCAAGAGATCACGTAATCTGGAATATCTTGTCTTAACGTTGTCTGTAAGTTGTTTCTCCGTTTGTGATTCATTATAGTTTTGCCAACATGCAGTTCTTTGTGATTCTTTTTATCTGTTCTTTCAAATAACTCGCAGGGCCTCGAAGAATCCTCAGGGCGACAATGGAATCGGCCAAAATTTGTGCCTGCTTGTTTTTTGTCAAACCTCAAGACTATCTCGATGATGAGATTCAAGGGAAAGCTAGATGAGATGGAAGCGGCAAACTACTTCTTAAAGAACGGTGAAGTTATGAAGAAGATGACTATTCAGACAGGTGATCTGCCTTGCACAAAAGAGGATTTGTACAAGAAATTGATGCTTGAAAGGGTTTCAGAGACTTGTCAAGTTGAAATAATCTGATTAGCAGTTTTTGGTGCAGCTAAAGGATTTCATATGATTTTAAATTCTTGGGTTGTAAAGGATTATGTAAAGGATTTCACCAGTATAAGGCCTGCATTGCAATATTAACATTCATGTCTCAATTTACAGAAGAAGCATCCCTAGTTAATTCTCAAACTGTAGAAAATGGGGAATAAGTAAAGCCAAAAAAAAAGAATTGCAATTAGAAAGTTTTCTAGTTTACGTTATGTCTTCAAGGCATATAACAAGAAACCGGCCATTTATTGTTAAGATTTGAGAACTTCATAAGACTAATTCACTTGTAATTAGAATTAAGAAAGAGTGATTGAACTTAAACACAATTCAAGCCAAGTATTGCTTTTGATTTACCTGTTGCACTCTTTTCGCACTCGCCGGAAAATCCCCAGTTTTCCGGCGAGTTGCAACGGCGTCGATGGAGGACTCGCGGCGGCCGGTTTTTACAGTTCCATGAACAGTACCCGCCATACCCTCACAGTACCCAATACCCTAAACCCTCACAGTACGCAGATGCTTACATTCGCGCAGAACCGTCGATTACCGTTTATTTCAATGGCTCCGTTCTTGTAACTGTATTTCGATTTTTGGAATTTTTTTTCACCAAAACATGATCTTCTTTTAAACAGAAGATAATGAACGGTTTGGATCGTCGATATCACGTTTTGATATTTGTGGAATGGTTGAATATGAACGTTGAAGGGTTAGTGTTATGAAACATTCTAAACACCAAGCGTTATTTGTGCTAAGCGTGAATATCAAAACGCGATATTGACGATCCAAACCGTGTATCTTTTTCAGTCTTATGTGATGTCACGTTTTCACACAAAAATTCAAAAAAATACTTAATATAGTCCCCGTAGTGCAGTGTGAATGTAAACGGTAATGGACGGTCACAAATGAATGTACCGATTTACCAAAAACGGGGTCATAATTTGGGGAAAGTCCTTCATGAAAGTTGTACAGTGCCTCAATATGAATGCAACATCGAAGACCGAGCATCAAGTTGGGTCAGCAGGTGAAAGTTACAGCGTACAAAAATTGGAATTTAATCGGCCGACGGTCATAAGGTGGTCATACGATGCTCATATAAAGGTTATACAATGGGCATAATATGGTCATACAAGTGTAAACCAAGAAATAAGACATAATATAAACTAAGTGGGTGAATTAAGGTCATATGACGGTCATAAGAGGAAACGAACACTTAATTATTCAGTAACGGCCAGCTTTGTATTATATAAAGAACCGTTGTGGAATCTTTTTTTTTTTTTTTTTTTTTTTTAAAAAAGCGGGCACTAAATTGTTCCCAGATATATATAGGTCTGATAGAAAACCAAAAATCTAATGGAATAATGTTTCTCAACACAAAATGATTGGTCCAACCTTAAACAAAGCTTATGAAAGTTGTCCAAATGACTCTCCAACAAAAGCAAAACTACCCAATTCGATGAGGAAATTAAACTACTTTCAGAAACTAGAAAGAAAAAGACACACTTCATTCTTCGATGGCAATGCATCCCTTCTCGCTGACATAGATACCATCAAGAAAAGCAAAAGACACACTTCATTCTTCGATGAGGAAATTAAACTACTTTCAGAAACTAGAAAGAAAAGAGACACACTTCATTCTTCGATGGCAATGCATCCCTTCTCGCTGACATAGATACCATCAAGAAACTTCCTGATATCCTTGTTCTTGACATGGCATTTCTGGTTGATCAAAGCACAAGACCGAGAAACAAGCTCGATATCATTTCCATCCAGCACCAGCTCATCCTTAACCTTCTCAGATCGGAGGATAGAAACACCGTCAAGCATATCCACCTTCCTCACCTTCTTCTCGCCCAAAAAGTTACGGATCTCGATGGATTTGCTGTTGTTGGTGATTGAGGCGTTGATGGGAAAATGGTCGTAGACGACCCGCATCTTGTAGCGGTAGCCCTTGGTGACGCCGGTGATGAGGTTTCCGACGTGGGAGAGGGCGGTGCGGATGGCGGCGCTGGTCTTTCGGGTGCCGAACCAGGCCTCGACCTTGAGCTTCTGCTTGCCGGTCTCCTCGTCCTTGATGAGCTGGAAGTCGAGGTTCAGGTGCTTCAAGTTGCGGACGAGCTTGCCGCGCGGGCCCTCGACCTCGATGATCTTGGTGTGGACCTTGATCTTCACGCCTTCCGGGATGTCCATCTCCTCCGATGACAATATGGTCTTCATCTCCGCTGGCTGGTTAGGGGGGTTCTTCTCTAGCGGCTCCGGCGAGAGTGAACGGGATGAAGAGTGATTTGGGAGAGACCAGCCGCTGTGGAATCTTTAAGGAACACACAGTTACTTTTTTTTAAATAACAATCTTGCTTGGAGAAGGGTTGAATTCGAAAGTTCTATCACATGCTTCCGAATGTGATAATGTACCCTACTTACGTTGGTACTACTTCCAACGTATGACCTTTTTAAATTTGCGAACGCTATGCATATGACCCAGTTACAACCTATTTGGAACTTTCTTATGTTCTAATTATGACCAACTTATGACCTAGTATTGATTGGCGATCGATATGCATATAACCCATCTGTGACTTATTTGGTACCAACATATGTCTTAGCTACAATCCACCTATGACCAGGTTTTGATCTGCGACAGATACTCATGTAAATTGCTTATGACCTGTTAATGAACTAGGAAAGCAGCTGTTATGACCTACGTCTAACCTCGATATGACCTGTGTATGCAAAAAGGGTCCAAACTGATGCATCGATGTACAAATCTGATCGGGAAAGACATATAGGACAAGCCTACAGGTTTGGACAGTTTCCTATTTTACCGGGGCACATTAAGAATTTACCGAGACAGTACAGAAATTTGGCGGGCCAGTTCACCATTTTACCGGGTTAGTTCAATCATTTACCGGGACAGTCAGTTTACTAGTTTACCGGCCCACTTTCCGAATTTCCAGATACAGTTGTACTATTTGCCCGGCAGGGCAGTACACCCATTTTCACCAGGTCAGTTCACCATTGTCAAAGTCCTAATATAATATATGTTAGTCCATATACTCCAACAGGTTTTGGAAGCTGTAATAAATGCGTCTGCTTTGAAAGGAAAAGCTAGCTGCTCAGGATGGCTATCCATGCAGCACTTACGTTCTATATAAATGAGCATGAGGGAGTTAAATCCCGCCAAAATGTCCCATGCATACATTGATGACTGTACAACTAATTCCCGCCAATTTCAGATTCAGAGGAGATGAATGTGTATGTCGCGTCAGTAAAGGGGGATGTATGTGCACCAAATCCCCCACCACAGACAATGACCTGCCGACGGCAGTAAGGAGAAGAGCAGTCATTATGTAAAGTGGTGGTGTGATTGATGCACATCGCAACAAACAACCCCATCTTTTCTAAATAAGTGTTACTTTATATATGGTAATGCAATGAACTATAGTTATCGTCAACATCTTTGACATAGTCGGAGTTACACAGACGAACAACGCGGACCAAAACAAACAGCAACGCGTGAGTATTTTAGCGGTGACAATTTTTTAGTTTATTACCTTTCACAACCATGTTTTGGCGGTGGGATGTTCCTATACTTTATTTAGATGTCTTTCACATCACACTACATTATAATATCAACCAATCGTATCAAATAAGCACCGTACTTTACATGATGCATACCCATGATTTTAAAAAACAGCTACTTTTGTCAGCTTTGGACAATCTTATTCTTTACATTTTATATGGGTATCACTACATTTGTTTCTCACTATAAGACGGAGAGAAGCAAGTTCACTTTCCATCGCACACGTTTCATCAAAAAACCAGAACCCAGATCTGTTTAAAAGAAAACCAGAACCCAGAGAGAAAATATGGCAGACGGGTCATCCTCCAGTCACGAACCTATTCATTGGGCGTTCATGAAGCCTACTTCGGCAGAGGCCGGGGAAGCTGTGACCACGACATTTTTGGATGACATCATCAAGCCTACCTCGCCAGAAGCAGGTGAAGCTGTGACCACGACATTGTCGGATGACATCATCAAAACTACCTCGCCACAAACAGGGGAAGATGTGACCACGACATTGGTGGATGGCATCATCAAGCCTACCTCGGCACAATGGCAAGCTCCGGCCACGATATTGGATGGCATGAGTGAGGTATTTGGTATGCCTTGGGATCACCTTCGGCCGTCCTCGCCGCGTCTTGCACGGGCTATGCCGACTTCCTCTGGAGACGAAGGAATCTCCGACACAGAAACGTTGGTGGAGATAGACAACACCAGGATCCAGTGTGAACACAACAGCGAGGAAGTAGACTTTTGGGAATGGGTGGCCAGTGAATCAATAGTCAAGCTGGAGCGGGTCACAAGGATAGCCAACCAGAGCCGTTTCCAGCTCACCAAGTAGCTCATGAAGGCCACAAGGTGGGACTTGAAGACCCAAGATGTGGAATGGGATGCAGAGACTGATGTCAGGGATGCAGTTGATCTTCACAAATGCCAACAAAGTGATGCGGCATGCAGTGCAGGGTTCGAGGGAATGAGGGGAATGGCTGCCGCCATGTACCCTGACTACAATTGGAATGTTATCAGGGTTGCAGCTGCACGTGAAGTTAATTGGGACCGCGACCCCGAAAAGAACATGCACGTGATGGCGGCTCGCCAGCAACCGGCGGAGGATGCCAACAGCTGCAATCAGTAGCCCGGGCGTGTGTATGCGGTGTTTAACAAGGGTTACTTTTTTTTTTTTTATGCTTCAACATACAACTGTATCTGTATGTTGAAGACTGCTCTGTTCTTTCTTTTCATTTCCAGTACCTGTTTGTTGTTTACGTATGGTCTGCAATTGCCCGTACTATGACCAGATTATGACCTTCGTATGCTATGCTTGTCATCCTCGTAGGATATGCGTACACCCGGCTTATGTTGCCCGGTACAGACAGTTTGTGATGAACTTGATCATTGCAGTGTACACAGATGTACACTTTTTGCTATGTATATATGTTGTGTATCCAGTTTTTTATGACTGGTCTTTAACGAACACTTACGTGACCGTTAAGGTTATGCGAGTATTCGTGAGCTAACACCTCTGTGTTCACTAAGGAGGTCGTGTAATAGGAAACGAACACTTAATTATTCAGTAACGGCCAGTTCTGTATTATATAAAGAACCGCTGTGGAATCTTTAAGGAACACATAGTTACTTTTTCTTAAATAACAATCTTGCTTGGGGAAGGGTTGAATTCGAAAGTTCTATCACATGCTTCCGAGCGTGATAATGTACCCTACTTACGTTGGTACTGCTTCCAACGTATGACCTTTTTTAATTTGCGAAGGCTATGCAAATGACCCAGTTACAACCTATTTGGAACTTTCTTATGTTTTATTTATGACCAACTTATGACCTAGTATCGATCGGATATCTACATGCATATAACCCATCTGTGACTTATTTGGTACCAACAAATGTCTTAGCTATAACCCACGTATGACCAGGTTTTGATCTGCGACAGATACTCATGTAAATTGCTTATGACCTGGTAAGGAACTAGCAAGGCAGCTGTTATGACCTACGTCTAACCTCGATATGACCTGTGTATGCACATTCCGAATTTACCGAGACAGTTCAGCAATTTGCCGGGCAAGGTCACCCATTTTACCAGGACAGTTGACCCATTTTCACCAGGTCAGTTCCACATGTACCGGGCCAGTTCACCTATTTACCGGAGCAGTTCAACTATTTACCGGGGTAGTGGCCCTTTTTACCGGTGTAGCTCCCTCGTTTTACCCCTAAATGAATCTTTTATGGTGATCTGAGATCGAGATGCTTTCATTGCAGAGTCCGCGTCAATGAAGAGGTTATTGTTTGTTAAGGATGTGATGAGTGTTGTTTACGTAATAGTTTGATGTTCTTTACAGAACAACATCATGTTCTGTAAGGCATACGTGAGTATTCTCCCCTCAATTTTTAGCATGCCATTGTTTTGGTCTACTTGATCTTTCCTGCGCAACTCAATCCGTTTTACATGAAATACTTTGGTCAGTAGTAAGAACGGTGGTTTTCTATAAAACAGGTTTTCTTCATTAAGTTCCATAACGGAGGAGGATCATGGTTCCACACTGGGCATAACAAACCATTTTAACAGACTACAAAACACTTCCAACACAGTTGCAAGTGAGATACGAACGACATGCAAAAAAGGTCCAGAATGATGCATCGATGTCCAAATCCGCTCGGGAAAAACATATAGGACAAGCCTATAAATTTGGACAGTGATGCAGCACTTCATAACCAAAAAAGAGTTGAAATAGTTTGCCCATTGTGCGTGCGACCATAGTTCCGGTTTCAAGGCCGTTTGTTGAGGATGAACCTGTGTACTTCCTCTTCTGTAATCTTATCCCACTTCTCGTCCGGGCACACTAAATTCCCGAAATGCTGAAACATCTCCACCCCACGCGTAAAATGGAAATTCCACAGCCGTTGTCGTTGTGCCGAACTGTCGAACTCTGCAATCGCTTTTCTCGCGTCAACCCCGACCCTCCTCTTGATGCGTTGATATGTCCGCAAGTTTTTAGAGGCTTTGACCTTAGCTTCTTCTAGTTTATTCGTGAAGCGCTTGATGGCCCGTTCTTGCTTTGCGATCTCTGCCTCCAATGCATAGTGTTGCTTCTTCCAGAACTCAATGTTGTCGTCCAGGCTGGAAGCATCGCCAAACGTCAGCTTTTTGAGCGCCTTGGAGGTTTGGTAAGCAGCTATCCGTGGGTATGTGCACACTTGTGGTGGGGTACACTCTAGAATTGGGTGAGGGATAATGGGTGGTGAGGGCTTCATTGAAGATCCCTTTGGAGCTTTCATTTTGGTGGGTGTAGACATGATTGGAAGATGGTTTTGGAAGCTGTAATAAATGCGTTTGCTTTGAAAGGGAAAGCTAGCTGCTCAGGATGGATATCCATGCAGCACCTACGTTCTATATAAATGAGCATGAGGGAGTTAAATCCCGCCAAAATGTCCCACGCATACATTGGTGACTGTACAATTAATTCCCGCCAATTTCAGATTCAGAGGAGATGAATGTATATGTCGCGTCAGTAAAGGGGGATGTGTATGCACCAAATCCCCCACCACAGACAATGACCTGCCGACGGCAGTAAGGAGAAGAGCAGTCATTATGTAGAGTGGTGGTGTGATTGATGCACATCGCAACAAACAAACCCATCTTTTCTAAATAAGTGTTACTTTATATATGGTAATGCAATGAACTATAGTTATCGTCAACATCTTTGACATAGTCGGAGTTACACAGACGAACAACGCGGACCAAAACAAATAGCAATGCGTGAGTATTTTAGCGGTGGTGTGTGGGTGAGGTGACAATTTTTTTGTTTATTAACTTTCACAACCGACTGCTATATGTATGTTTTGGTGGTGGGATGTTCCTATACTTTATTTAGATGTCCTTCACATCACACTACTTTATAATATCAATCAATCGTATCAAGTAAGCACCGTACTTTACATGATGCTTACCCATGATTTTAAAAAACAGCTGCTTTTGTCAGCTTTACACAATCTTATTATTTACATGATGCATACCCATGAGTTTAATATTATTAGAATATGAACCCCGCCTTTTTCCTCCCTCCTTTTTTTCCTCTTGTTCCGATCCACTTTTTCATCTCAAATTCTTTATTCTCTTCTTCCTCCCACACTCATCATATCAACCCAGAAAAGAATGCACATGTGGTTTTATTACCTGCTTCTTCCTCTATTTTTGCCTTTTGTGTCAAATTCTTTATTTTAAGACTTTTACCAATATTTGTTCTTCGGGGTTCTTACCAAAAAGTCCTAAAAAAATATATAGTGTTACTAAAAAACCTACCTCACTTTTTTTCTTACAAAAAAAATCCTATAATTACAATATAGTCCTATTTACCGGGGTACTTATCAATTTTACCGGGGTACTTATTCATTTTACCGGGGCACTTCTCAATTTTACCGGCGCACTTACTCATTTTACCGGGGCACCTATCAATTTCAAGGTGTAGGGAGCAAAATCGTGAAATGAAATGAAATGTAATCTATGTTTGGGGCCTACAAAGTAACGAAGGGTTCAATACTTTAGCCTTTTGGCTATGAATAGTCTTAAATATCAGTGATTATTAATGTCATGCTATTCTCTTATACTTTCGGATGCATTTTCCATTGCAAAATGTACCATTAAGCACCATAAATTTTTTTTTTTTTTTTTTTACTAAAAAGAACAAGAGAAAATGCCCATTTAGTCATTATTTAAAAACATAAAACCCAAAAAAACTCATTACATTTTAGTCTTAACCATTTAGTCCTATTTACTAACCAGCTACTTTTGTCAGCTTTACACAATCTTATTCTTCACTATAAGACGGAGAGAAGCAAGTTCACTGTCCATCGCACACGTTTCATAAAAAAACCAGAACCCAGAGAGAAAATATGGCAGACGGGTCATCCTCCAGTCACGAACCTATTCAAACGGCGTTCATGAAGCCTACTTTGGCAGAAGCAGGGGAAGGTGTGACCACGACATTGGTGGATGGCATCATCAACCCTACCTCGCCACAAGCAGGGCCAACTTTTCCCACGATATTGGATGGCAGGAGTGAGATATTTGGTATGCCTTGTGAAGCATGAGCTAGGCCGACATCCTCTGCAGACGAAGGAATCTCCGATACAGCAACGTTGGT
Organism: Spiraea crenata; assembly: GCA_033992175.1. NCBI lineage: Eukaryota > Viridiplantae > Streptophyta > Magnoliopsida > Rosales > Rosaceae > Spiraea > Spiraea crenata. Next base: position 125,528 of record JAVBHV010000011.1, on the reverse strand, counting down.
GGAGTTAGACAAAGCCAGGATCCAGTGTCGACAGAACAGCGAGGAAGTAAGCTTTTGGGAAAAGGTGGCCAGTGAATCAATAGAGAAGCTGAAGCGGGTCACAAGGACAGCCAACCGGAGCCGTTTCCAGCTCAGAAGAAGCTCATGAAGGCCACAAGCTGGGACTTGAAGACCAAATATGTGGAATGGGATAAAGCTTGTAATGTCAGGGATGCAGTTGATCTTTACAAATGCCAAGAAAGTGATGCGGCATGCAGTTCAGGGTTCGAGGGAATGAGGGGAATGGCTGCCGCCATGTACCCTGGCTACAATTGGAATGATGTCACGGTTGCAGCTGCACGTGAAGTTGTTTGCGACTGCAACCCCCAACAGAACAAGCACGTGATGGCGGCTCGCCAGCAGCCGCCGGAGGATGCCAACAGCTGGAATCAGTAGTCCGAGCGTGTGTATGCTATGCGGTGTTTAACAAGGGTTACTTTTTTTTGGTGCTTCATCATACAGCTGTATTTATATGTTGAAGACTGGTCTGTTATTTCTTTTCATTTCCAGTACCTGTTTGTGGTCTACGTATGGTCCGCGTATGGCCGTACTATGACCATATTATGACCTTCGTATGCTATGTTTGTCATCCTCGTAGGATATGCTTACACCCGGCTTATGACCTGGTATAACCATGATATGACCTAAGTGTCACCCTTGTATGACCTTTGTATTCTACGACTTACGTAGACCATCGTATGAATATGTGCTAATACTATGTTAAGACATGCTTTTGATTATCGTATGACCACTTTCTGACTTCACTAAATACCACGGTATGCCAAACTCCCATTATTATGTATTATAACTTATAACGTATGTTCCACTTTAGCTTTTGAATCTCCTCTGCTGCTGGAGTGATTCTTGTGCTAGCGGCCTGAAATGGGAATCAAATGTTAGCATAGCTTCCTATGTGTAAAGCATAGCTGTGTGTGTGGTAAATAACATACTTCTGTTGGTTATAGAACAGCCGACTATTGGTTAACGAATACGGTACAGTGCGTTGCAGAACAGCCCATTATGCTGTGCTAAAGTCTTGGTTCACATTGATGCAGTACATCAAAAAACACAATAAATAAACATTGGATGGCAAACGCTAGGCTGGCTATAAAGCACAACAAGAAATAGCAACTTCCTGTAAACAACAAGGACGTAAACAGCGATGTGGGAAAGGATCACTAACCGTTCTGTTCGCATACAAATCCTCCATGACTTTGGAGAAAATTGCTTTACTTCCACTTCGCCACCTTTTCATTCTTGGAAATGCAGCACCATCTCGAAAGTGACAGTGGCCATTTTCTTTCAACGTGCCAAATGTTTCATACGCCCGTAGTATATCAAAGACGGCCTTTGGTTGATTATTGGGGAAATGAAAACCACATTTCGAGTGGATTACCTGTAAGGAGAAGGGGAAACCTTGAAGGTGGAAAACGGGCTTCTTCCCCGATGGTTTCTTAGCTATAGCTTTAGTCCTCGGTGCTGGCCGCACAGGAATGTTTGTCCTCTTTAATTCAGGCCTCCATGCCCTATAAATGCTTGAATTGGTTCTACACTCTGATCCAAAAGTTAGGACCTGAGTTAGATTCTACTATGACCATTTCTGGCCTATTATCGCCGTTTTATGACCGAAGTTTCACCTCTGTATACCAATCGTATGACCAAGAGTAACCTTATATTACAAGAGAAAAAGAAGAATACACCACTGGCGGCATCAAGAATTGATACATGCCGCTGCACTTGTTTGTACGTTGCTTCCTCGTCCATTACTCTATTTAATTTATTCCTATGTGTATATGCACAATTTATCCAGCAGGAAGTGTCCTGGTTAGAATGTGAAAATTGCCCCTGTATATTAGAAACAGTGCCCCGCTAAATTGGAACACTGCCCAGGTGAACGAGGGAAGTCGCCCGGTGAATAAGAAAAATGCCCCGGTAAACGAGGCAAGTGCCCGGGTAAACTTGAGGGGTAGATTACACGGGGGGCAGTAAGGAATTGTTGCGAAAGACGTAGAGGCAATCGTCGCTCAAATAAAGTCTGATTGGTTCGAATTGTGTCAGTTTGGGTTGTACTCGTGTATTGTTACACCAGATGGAAACTTTGGTAATGAGGTTTTTCCAATAAATGCAGTGACATGAGAGCCTAGCTACCAGGTTCGCATACTAGATTTCTTTGATTTTATTACTGAAAAAACAAACCGCGTTATGTATCAAGGATTTAAATATGATATGGTATGTGGGCCCCCCCCCCCCAAAAAAGGGGGGGTGCGGGGGCCCCCCCCCCCAACCAGGGGGGAGGCCTAACCCAAAAAAAAAAAAAAAAAAGGGAAGAAAAAAAAAAAAAAAATAAAATAAGAGAGCCTACAGGGGGAAAGAAAAAACACCCCACAACCCCCCCAGGGGGGGGATACCCACCGCTACGCCTTACCCCTCACCCCCCTCTCAAAGACAACGAAGATCTCCTACCCTTCGTTGGTGGAAGTAGAGCTATCGGCAGGTCTGAGTTGTCTCGGTGATGCACTTCAGAATCAGATCCTGAGGGGGCGCAAAAACAAGGGTGAGTGGACGGAAAAAGAAGTCAGTGAAAAACATTTAACAGATATGCCAGTAACCCCCTCTATCAAAACAGATAGTATAATAATATCATGCCTCAATCCAGCCAACACGTACTGTAACTAACATCCGAGCAACCTATACACACAAAACATTCCCAACACTACAACGTAATGTGGTCGAGGGCCATAACACCCGACCGAGATATACCTCTCATGAACGAGGGCCATATCACCCGTCCAAGATATAATATGTGGTCGAGGGCCATGTCACCCGACCGAGATATATCTCTCATGGACGAGGGCCATATCTCCCAGACCATGATTTAATGGATGAGGGCCATACCACCCGATCCATATAATGCGCCCCTAATAGTACTAATCACAACAAACTACCTAGGAACAACCCAACAACGATTACCAACAATAGTCACAACAACCAGTAGCATAACCAAATTATAAGCATAAAAACATACGAATATAAATATACGAAAACAAAGCACACTCAAACACATTTAAAACCAAAACCCGTCCACTCACAGTGACACCGGGCGATCGTCGTCGTCCTCCTCTGCAGGCACGATTCGGTTATGCTGATTCCTCGAAATCTGATCACCTAACAATCCCAATAATCCAAAGTTAATAACCGAAACTTAACGAATAACCGAGAAACCCTACTTTTCCTTGTTTTGCTCAATCGAGGTATAACCGTATCTCGGATGGCAAAACGGAGTTCGCCATTGGATCCGGAACGTCGTTTCCACTCAGAAAAGTAGTCGGTCAACATTGGTCAACGCCGGTCAACGGCTGCTGACGTCAGCACCGGCGTGCTGACGTGGCACTGACACAGTGTTGATGTGGCGATGACCTGGCATCCACGTGGCAGACGCGTGGTAGCCACGTGTCGCTGACGTGGCGCTGACGTGTCACCACGTGGCACCGACGTGGCATCCACGTGGCGATGACGCGGCACCCACGTGTCACTGACGTCAGCACCGTCGCTGACGTCATCGCCGTCGCCGTCGCCGGAAACTGGGAATTTTTCGGCGACTGTTCACCCGATTTCAAAACCCTCTATCTTCCTCATTTCTCAACCAAATTCAACGATCCTTATATGAAAATTCATCTACGGAACGAGAGGAATCCAAAAATCATACTTTCGAGACTCACCTCCAACTGTGCTGGCCGGAATCTCGCCGGAAAGCTCGCGGGTTCCGTTCGTCTTGTTGCCGGCGATTCCGTGGGTTTCCGTCGACGATGTGGGGTGCACCGGCTTCGTCTCGGCGAGGGGAAGCTGTTTCTGGGCTCAGTTTCTCCGATCCGTGGCTGCCGGTGAGTCAACGACGATGAAGGATGGCAGCGCGTGGGTGCGGGCTCGGGTTTCCGGAAAAATGCAATCCTGGCCTGCCACGTGTCACAAACCACTCCTTCACATAATCGTTTTTCGTCCATAACTTATGCGTTACAACTCGGATTCCAATTCCGTCTCCGCGGACGCATTCATATCGAAGAGCTCTTCACAAAGAGTACAATATTAAAAATAACATCTGTCACTATTCAAAAGTCAACGTTTGACCAAGCAAGGGCATTTTGGTCATTTCATACATTTTGGGAAATTTTCGGAACGGGTCGTATCAATCTACCCCCCTTATAAGAATTTCGTCCTCGAAATTCAAAAAATAAACTAGGGGAGGACGTACGTACGTAGGACATGTGCGAACACTCCTTCCGTATGTACTCTACCATCTCCCACGTGGCTTCCTCAACACCGTAGGTGTCGCACAAGACTTTCACCATTAGAACGTTCTGTCGCCCAGGACTAGATCTTTCAAACCTACCAAGTAATTCGGCCCTTCCACAACTCAAAACACCATTTACCTCACTCCAATGGTTGAGATTTCAAGTCATTTGTCGGATCTGGTAAGTACCTTCGGTGCATCGACACATGGAACACACTGCGTAACCAAGATAGCTTCGGTGGCAAATCCATCAACATGCCCCATCACCAAACCACTCCGTGATCTCGCAAGGCCCAAGGGTAATCCCAAATCTGTCTCTCAAAAATGTCCAGCTGAAATGTGCCATTTCGAGCTCAAGTTCCATGTTGGTGTGCCTCATTTTCCGTTAAGTCAACTGTTTATGTCGCCACGCATTCGCTGCGCAACTCTGATTACTCACCAATCACATACTCATAACCTCTGGATTCCCCACCACTAAGTACACCTTATCACCTCCGAAAGAACAGAAAATACTAACTCTATGACAACGGGTCGCATCATCATCGCTTCCTCTACCTCCAACCCTCTGTACCGGAATGGGAAAAGATCTCCAAAGTTCCACACAGACTGTCACCATTTTGTCACCTCATTGCAAGTGGTTAGACGGTTGTTCCGCGCCGAGATAGATTATCATGTCGAATCCCCAACGATTGAGTTGACTCAATCCTCTTGCTGGTCTTCAACGATGAGGAGAACGAGGTGAATGGTGGTACGAAATGAGTGCAAGGTCTCCTTCATGCAGCCAAAGGAATGGCCTGCATGAGGAAAGTTGAAGGTGTTCGTATCAAATTTCCTCCATTTGAGGTAGGGATGTAGGTCCATCTCATACACATCAACATCGTGCAGCACCAAGCACTCCCTTGTCCTCAATTCATTCACATGTGAAGCACCACCGCTCCCATGTTTTGCCAACAAGGTACCTTGATACCAGAGAGAAGTTGTAACCACGTTGGTTGCACTCCCTAAAGCTTGAGCCAAGCAAGCAGAAAAGGGGAAGTCACCTTCACTAGCAAGGAGAATCTTTCGAGAGCTACAATAGTGCTGAAACCATCCCACTTTGGTTTTCCGACTTCAAGTCAAACTTTTTGAACTTGAAGGAAACATTTCGTCAATGACCAACCCACAACCTCACAAGGTCCCAAACAACTAAAACAAGCCAACGAAACAAAACTGTAACTAACTTCCCGAAAAGGGTCAACAACAACTAAAACAATAACATGACCCCCTCCAAAGCCATCAATTCATTCTCCTTTGGCAACTCTTCAACACTGATAAACTCGGCTGATGTAGGGGTTTGGTAGACTCACTAGTCTACCTGCAGAACCAACTTCATCTTTAGATCTGCATCAGTCCTCAAATTTTGCCCCTGTTTAATGTCACACTGAACCAAAAGTCATGATCTTCGCTACGCTTAAACCACACCTTCATGAATCACCCAAATGAATAGTTCTCCCAACGATGACAAGCTGGGCAAAACAGCTACACTGCTTTGTGGATCTCTCAATTCCTTGCGTGTAATCTCACATGTCATCATCTTCAGTTTCAGAAATCCGCTTGTATAGTGAGTATCACCTCCTCATAGGAAACTGAGTACGCTCACAAGTCCGGTAGCGAGGAGTATGCGGTCACTGCCTGGAGTTGACCAACGTAGCAATTGATGACACATATAACTGCCCAAGTGAGGGCCATGGGATACGGCATCCAGAACCATCATCGGATCGGCGGGAGCTCGGGACACGAGAGCCCCCGGAAGACCTTCCACTCGAGCTAGAGGCTCCACTAGAAGATCCGGAACTCCGTGATGTCCTCCTAAAGGACTGCTGTTGCCTCGGCCCTCCCACCGAGGGTCGATTCCTACCCTGGCGTCGGAAGCCACGAGTGACAGAACTGCTAGCACTTCCCTCGCAACTCCACCGCTCACTGCCTCCAAGGTCCATCCCAAAGGGTCGTCCTACCAGGTACTGCTCTACACTCAGAGCTGCCTGAAACAAGTCATTATAAGTAGTGAATTGTCTACCACCTACAGCCAGCTTGATGTCTTCCCGTAATCCAATTTGAAACTGAATCATCAATTCAAGCGGACGATCGGCAGCTCCAGGGTAAAAACATGAGAGTTCTCGAAACCGCTGTTCATAGTCACTAACGGACAACTCTCCTTGGCGAAAGGTAATAAACTCGGACATCTTCCTCCACTGAAACTCGGGGCTGAAAAACCTCTCACAAAAGATGCTCGTGAGCTGCTCCCAAGTAACGGTAACTTCGGGGTAGGTTATCTGCATATCCTGCCACCAGATTGCAGTGTCTCCCGAAAAGAAAGAGGATGCCACCTCTACCTTCTGCTCCGGTGGACAGTTCATGGTTCTTAGCACTGTCTCCATCCTATCCCACCAGTACTCGGTAGCCACATTCCTTCCGATGTTATTCAACTCCTGAACCCCCAGATTACGGACCATCTCCAGTAAAGTGGGTCTCCTACCCAGACCTTGGTTGACTGGAATAACGTTCTCCAACGCAGCGCTAAGCTGACCTAAGCTGGAAATCTGTCGACAATATGGGGGTTACTGATACCACGTCCACCCCGCTGCCTATGTGCACCACGCTGAGACGACATAGCTCTTGTAGGATATTTTATGATTGGCTATCCTTGTCACAAAAACAGTGTAAAGAATGTAACAAGCTCAATTAGTCTTTAGGTTTTATTTCTAGATTTTAGGAAATTTGAAGAAGCTTGGAAGTTGTGAAGATAGATGATGATTGAAGATGCATTCACATGTAGGGTTCATTTGCATTAATATTTTGTCAAAAACTAGTCCTTATGTTTTCTTGTCAAAAACGTTTTCAAAACACTTTAAGGTTTTTCACTTGTTCCTACAAGAATAAGGAATTCAGTTTTGCTGTGACTAGTCATCTTATTCCTGCACGTGAAGTTGACTGCTTTATCTGACAGTTGATTAAACAGCCCACTCTATTAACCGCTGGTCAGTCAACTGCACCCCACTCACTCGGATCTGCCTAGGTTCCGGTAAAAGAGAGTTTTAAGGTTTCATCTTGGCCGTTCATCTCTTATCCTTTTGTGTCTATATAAACACAACCTCATCCTCTATTACGGCTAGGGTTTTCAAGCTAAAGATTTCATAAATTTTCTGAAAAACTCTCTTTGACTAGCTGCATTTTTCCTCTCCGGTTCTTACTTGTCTTCTTGAGTGCCTAGATCACTTATATAGAAGCTTTATGAGAAAGTGAGGACAGCTAGTAATTGAATCTTGTTTTCAAAGTTGTTTTCCATTGAAATCACATTAAGCTAACTTTGAAAGAAGGTTCATCTTTCCTAGTTCGGCTTGTTTTAAAGTTTCCATACTTTAAGTCGAGTTAGGAGTGTGCAACACTAGTCTCCCATGTTCATACATGTTTGTAGACTTTGTTGAGTATTAGAGGTCTTTGACCTTAGTAGGTTTGCTGCCCAGTTTATAGCTGCAAGCATCAAACACAGCCACGATTTATTTCCTGCAAGTTTACAACTTTCTGGAAATAAGTCTGTGACTGGTCACAAATCATCACAGCATACATTGTCGGTGCCACGTTAGAGGAATACTTGTGTATGTCCTTGTAGCGTGTTGACCAAGCAAGGATCCGCTGGAAGCGAAGTGATTGAGAAGAAGCCGCACGAGGGACTGCTGCATCTAAGTTAGGTAACTAGATATTGAGCTTGGTCTGAACCTTGTATTGGGCATCTTTTGCCATTTCATAGTGGAAGGCCGGTCTTCTGATAGACCCCCGGTTTTTTATCCCTTTGTGGATTTTTCCGGGTACCAAAACTCTGTGTCCATCTCTTTGCACTGTTAAACATTCGGCTAAACTAAAATTGGATTTAATTTTGCACAAGTTCACTTAACATGCAAACTGAATAATTATGCCTGACTGGTCATCTTAACTGCTGCATTAGAAACGCTGGTTTGATATAGTTGTAGTTGTGGATAGCTCACGAATATCAAACTCACTGATTTCGTTGAGGACCTAAGTTGGCATTGCATACGAGTGTTGTTGATCAAAGCACAAGCATCCACAAGTAATATCCATCAAGTACTTAATCTGTTAAAGTTCATCACACTGTGACTGGTCATCTGTGTGATCTGTTTGTGTTGTTTGTTAATTAAGAGGGAAATAATTTAAAATACCCCCTTCATTGCCAACCTGCAATTGGCATCAGAGCAGGGCTTTAGACATACTTAAAGTAAGGTCTTGGGTTGGTTGGTTTAAGGGTCTAGACAATGGAGAGAGATCGAGTAGCCGGTTCGGTGAACTCACCTCCATACTTCGATGGCACAAACTACGCTGCCTGGCGAGATAAGTTCGAAATCTTTCTTGATGCGTATGATGAATTTGCTTTCCAATATTTGTCTGTTGAATGGCGTCCTCCGTTTAGAATTGTTGACGGTGAGAGAGTGAACATACCTAGAGATGACTGGACACAGGTTCAGGTCAATGCATCAAATGCTAATAAAAAGGCTAGGAACGCCATAGCTGTTGCAGTCTCCAGTGCACAATATTCACATATTCAGCACTGTACAACAGCTAGGGAAGCGTGGGACAGGTTGCGTGTCATTCACGAGGGTGATGACCAGGTTAGGGACCTAAAGCTTGAAATGGTCCTGTCCGAGTTTGAAGAACTCAGGATGACTGATTCAGAGAGCTTCTCTGATTTCTATCTCAGACTTGAGAGTGTCACCAATGCCGCGATGAGTCTAGGAGCACCTATTTCAGAGTTAACAATTGTTCAAAAGATATTGAGGGTGTTACCGAAGAGGTTTTCCGCGAAGAAGACCGCAATCAAGGAATGTCAAAACATGTCCGACATAAAACTTCCAAAACTTGTAGGAAAATTGAAAACCTATGAACTTGAGTTAAAATTGGAAGAAAGCATGCATAAGAAGGATAAAGGTGTTGCACTGCAGAGTGTGACTGATCAAGTTGAGCTGAAAAGTTCAAAAACAGAAAAGTCATCTTCGATTGATGATGACATGGCTTTGTTTGTCAAAAGATTTAGAAGAATTCTCAAGGATAGGAAGGATCACAAGGGTGGTGCGAACTACCCTAGAGAGTCAAAATTCAAACCACAGGGTGAAGGGTCAAATGAAAGGAAATTTGAAAAGAATTTTGGATCAAGAGATAACAAGTTCAAGAAGGGTCCAGTTAAGTGTTATACCTGTGGTGGGACTGGTCATATTTCTGTGGATTGTGCTAACAATAGGAAAGGGTCTAACAAAGGCAAGGATAAAGCCTTGAAAGCCTCTTGGAGTGATAGTGAGGATGAGGAATCACATCACTCTGACTCTTCTTCAGATAATGAAGATGATGAGATTGCCTTTGTTGTTAGAATTTCTGATCACAACTCAGCGGGTGAGGAATCCGAGTCGGGTTCACAACACATGACTGATGACGACCAGTCACCTGAGATGTATTGTCCTGTTTTTCATGACTATGACTCTCTTCCCGAGAATCAAACTTATGAGAAGATGTGTGAAAGGTATGATGCCTTATTTGATGAAACTTGTGTGATCAAAGCTGATAGCATTGAGCTGAAAAAGCGTTGTAATGAATTAGAGTTGGAAAAAGCTGCACTTTGTCTCACTTTGCAAGATTACGAGACCGGTCAGTCTAGCAAAGGAAGAGAAAATGCAGATGCCCAGTCGCATAGGTCAAGACTTGAGATTATGTATGAACAGTTGTCTGTTGATTTTGAAAGAGTTAAAAAGGAAAATATTGACCTTAGACATCAGTTGAGTAACTCGGAACACAGTGTTAATCTTATGCATAGTAAGAGTCTTAAGTTGAAAGAAGAAGTTGAGTCACTCAAACAATCTAATGTCTACTTGGTTGGGTACAATAAATCACTACAAGAAAAAGTTAATGACCTGTCAATCGGTTCAGCAAAGTTAGACAAGATGCTTAATGTTGGAAAAAGTTTTCATGATAAAACTGGTTTAGGATATGTTGCTGGTGAGTCATCTACTTCAGTTTCTCAACCTAGGTTTGTCAAAGCTAGTGAGCCACACTCACCGAAGTCACTGGTCATCACAGTTCCACAAGAACCTAGGGGAAATAATCATAAGAAGAGTCACCAAGTGTTGTCTAGTTCCACTGCTCACACAAGAACCAGATTTGTACCCACGTGTCACCACTGTGGAGTAACTGGTCACATCAGACCTAAGTGCAGTAAGCTAAAAGTCAAGAGTTTGTCAAAACACAATAGCTCACTTAGAGAACAGGTTGATTTGTTGCTTGTTGAAGTAACCAGAATTTCAAAGCTTGTTGAGTCATCCTCTTCACCACCTAGTAAGTCCAAGACTAAATGGGTAAAGAAAAAGGAAAAGTGTTTGGTTGCCTTGTCTGTCTTGAATTTGCGTGATCCAACTCGTTGGTACATCGATAGTGGTTGTTCCAAACACATGTCTGGTAACAAATCTGTCTTTGTAAAGCTTAATGATTTTGATGGTGGTTTTGTTGAGTTTGGGGGAGGAGAAACAGCAAAAATGACTGGTCAAGGAAGTGTTCAACTTCCGGGTTTGCCTCTACTCGAAGGAGTAAGGTATGTAGAAGGCCTTAAGTCCAACCTCATTAGTGTCTCACATTTATGTGATCAGTGGGCAGATGAAGTCTGCATGTCTACAAGAGGTTGTAGGATTGTTGATAGCAATGGTCATGATTTAATTCAAACAGTTAGGTCAAGTGACAATTGCTACACACTTGATAGTCAAATCTTGGCTGCCAGGTTGACCTGTCACTCTGTGACTGATAAGACCACGTCCTTATGGCACCAAAGGTTGGGACATATGAATATAAATGATTTGTACACCTTAGCTAAGAAACAACTTGTTAGAGGTCTTCCTAAGCTAGACAAGCCGTCAAAGCACATCTGTGGTCCTTGTCAATTGGGAAAACAGTCACGTGTTGCACACAAGAGAGTCAAAGATGTTGGAACTTCACATCCTCTTGAACTCATTCACATGGATCTAGTTGGTCCGGTTCAAACCGTGTCTGTAGCCGGTAGAAAGTACATTCTTGTGATTGTTGATGATTTCTCTAGATATACTTGGGTGTCCTTCTTGAGAGAAAAGTCGGATGCTTTTCAAAATTTTGTGACTGTGTTCAAACAAATTCAGAATGAGGTGTTGGCTGGTCATCCCTCTATTGTTAGAATTAGGACTGATCATGGTACTGAATTTGAGAACTCTTTGTTTGCTGATTTCTGTGCTAGCATGGGGATCAAACATGAATTTTCGGCTCCAATTACTCCTCAACAAAATGGGATTGTTGAGAGGAAAAATAGAGTCTTGATTGAGCTGGCTAGGGTGATGCTAAATAGCAAAAATATAGCCAAGAATCTGTGGGCCGAGGCCATTAACACTGCTTGCTATATCTTGAATAGAGTCTACTTGAGACCAGGCACGGACCAGACTCCCTATGAGATCTGGAAGGGAAAGAAACCCATGATTAGTCATCTTAGGGTGTTCGGCAGCACTTGCTACATTCTAAGAGATAGGGAACACTTAGCGAAATTTGATCCAAAGAGTGATGAAGGCATCTTCCTTGGATATTCCACTACTAGTCGAGCCTATAGAGTCTTCAACCTTAGGACCAATACCATCATGGAGTCCATTAATGTCACAATTGATGATCTTGATGCATCAATTGATCAAGCTGTAGATGATGATGGGTTGTTCCCGGAAAAGGTCACTGAGTCTGCTAGTGAGACTCAGGCAGAAAATGATGATGGGTCATCAGATTCTGACTCTGACAGTTCAGAGAGTTCTAGACAGCCACCGAAAAAGAAGCCAAACTGGGTAGTGTCTAGACATCCTGAAGATAATATCATTGGGTCAGTCAAGGAAGGAGTAAGGACTAGAAGTCAAATCCAAAGTGAAATTGCAAATGTTTGCTATGTGTGCACTGTGGAACCTAAGAAAATTAAGGAAGCTCTTGTCCATGAGGAATGGATAATTGCTATGCAAGAAGAACTAAATCAGTTCGATAGGAACCAAGTGTGGACTCTTGTCAAGAGACCCGTCACTTCAAATGTCATTGGGACTAAGTGGATCTTTAAGAACAAGAGTGATGAGACTGGGAATATTGTGAGGAACAAGGCTAGACTTGTTGCTCAAGGGTACTCTCAAGTTGAAGGGATTGACTTTGAGGAAACATTTGCACCCGTAGCTAGACTTGAGTCCGTTAGGTTGTTGTGTGCTATTGCTTGTCATCTTAAATTCAAGTTGTACCAAATGGATGTCAAAACGGCTTTTCTTAATGGTTACTTGAATGAGGATGTGTTTGTTGAACAACCAAAAGGTTTTGAGGATCCTCATATGCCGGATGGTGTTTTTAAGTTGAAAAAGGCATTATATGGTTTGAAGCAAGCTCCTAGAGCTTGGTATGATAGACTGCCTAGTCATCTTCTGTCCAATGGATACACTCGTGGATCCGTTGACAAAACCTTGTTCATCAAGCGGTTAAAGAATGATGTGGTTGTAGCTCAAATTTATGTTGATGATATTGTTGTTGGGTCTACTTCGGAATCTCAAGTTCAACAATTCATAAAGATTATGACTAGTGAGTTTGAGATGAGCCTAATTGGTGAACTAAATTACTTTCTTGGGTTGCAAGTTAAGCAAGAGAAGACTGGTCTCTTCATTTCTCAATCCAAGTATGCTGCAAACCTTGTTAGCAAATTTGGATTCTCCTCTGCCAAACCTGCTAGGACCCCCATGAGTAGAACCACTAAGTTGTCTAGTGATAAGAAGGGCAAGAGTGTTGACCAGACACTCTACAGAAGCATGATTGGCAGTTTGCTGTATCTTACTGCCAGTAGACCAGACATCTCCTTTTCTGTTGGAGTTTGTGCACGATTTCAAAGTGATCCTAGAGAGTCTCATTTGCATGCTGTGAAAAGGATCATCAAGTACGTTAGTGGGACTCTATCATTTGGTATTTGGTATACTTTTGATACAAATACTAACTTGGTTGGGTTTAGTGACGCCGATTGGGCGGGTTGTAGTGATGACCGGAAAAGTACTTCCGGTGGTGTGTTTTACCTTGGCAATAACATAGTCTCTTGGTATAGCAAGAAACAAAATTCAGTGTCATTGTCTACTGCCGAGGCTGAATACATTGCGGTAGGAAGTTGTTGCACACAGTTACTATGGATGAAACAAATGCTTTGTGACTATGGTATTATCCGTGACCAGTTCACCATCTACTGTGACAACACTAGTGCCATATGCATATCTGAAAATCCCGTGCAGCACTCTAGAACCAAGCACATTGATATTAGGCACCACTTCATTAGGGATCTCGTTGAGTCAAAGATTTTAATACTCAAATTTGTGCCTTCGGAAAAACAACTTGCTGATATTCTGACCAAACCCTTAGATGATCAGGTTTTGACTGGTCTTCGAAAGAGTCTTGGAATCTGTGTTATGGAATAACTGTGACTAGTCGTAGTCGGTGCTTATACATATTTCAGTTTCCTGCATATCATGCATCATGAAAAATGGAAAATTCCCAATCAGTCTAGTCTCTTTGGATTGGTACTCTCAATTAAATGCTTGATGAATATAATTGAAGTCCTAGGTTAAGTCACATGTTCATAATCCCATTTCTTGTCAAAAGAATAAAGAGTATGAGTTTTAAAAGCTTGATTGGTTTAAATTTGTTCTCTTCACTTTTCTAAAAACTCTTATTTCTTTATGATGATCTTTTGTGTAACGTCTTGTGATTTCAAAAGAAATGTGTAGTCAAAAATGGAGAATTTCCTCGAAAATGAAAACGAGAAGGACAATAAGGCCCTAACTCAAAAAGAAAAATAAAATAAGAATAAAAGTTTTGGGCTTGAGTCAAAATAAAGATGTGTCAATGTTACACCACTCCTTAAAAAGTTTAATGTGTTCATCACATACCTACACTTAAAATCAAATTTTCAAGTTGTCACTATTTTGAAAGTCTATAAGTGTTGTGGGTACATGATTTTGTGTGCAATCAAATGGTAGTCAATTTTCTTTGGAATTCTTACTCAATATGATCTAGACTTCCCATTCCCAAATGTGTCATGTGATCTAGTCATTAAATCTATTATATTCTCTAATCATGTTATTGAGAGTTCGAATTTAAATGTGAGTACAAGTTTGGTTATAAAAATAAGTCATACATTCTATAAATTTGTCACATACATTATTTGTCAAGCACTAACTATTGACTTGTCACATTATGTTCTATAGCTAGTTGTTAATCCGTTATTATATTTTTGGTCATTAAAATTTTTGTTTCGGATGCTTAGTATGTGTGTGATGATTGATAATGTGGTGTGATGGTTTAATGTACCGGTTAGATATTGGTAACGGATGGGTTTAAGAGAGTTGTCTCTTCATTTTTAAATCCACCTTCTCCCCTCCACTAGATGACCGACACGTTATGACTGGTGCATGTACCGAAGGTTTCTTCAACGTTCCATGGCAGCTTTTGGAGTTTTTGAGGCATTAAAGTGTTGAGACTTTCTACACGGTACCTACACTGTTGTCTGCTCTCATAAAGGCTTCATCTTTCTCGGTTTCTCTTCCAAAAAGCTCTGAAAAATTCCTCCCAAAGATTTCCAAACTTCCCAGATTTTCAAAAATCCTTCAAGAAATCATGTTGCTGCTTCTTGCTCTTGCGTCCTTGGTCCATCTGTATTTCAATTCTACGGACTCCGATGATGAAACCCAGGACATTCGACCGGACTCCCCACCGGCTGAACCTGCAAATTCGACTGTCTCTGCGGCTGGCTCTGCGTCTAATGGTGCTGGACCATCTAGCCCAGTCAATTCCGTTCCCTTTGATGGTGAACCTCCACAACCTACTGTCTCTGGTCACAGTGGGAATCCCTCGCCACCCGCCGAACATCCTTTGCATGCCGAACCAATGGAACCGGTGGAAGATGATGAACAAGTGGAGCCGGTTACACCTGTCGAGCCAACAAAGAAGAAGAGTGGTGGTCGGAAGAAAGCACCAGCCAATCGCCGCCGTAAATCTCCTCGCACTCCACAGTCACTGATCAATCATCCTCGATTTGTGAATGAGGCAGCGCGTAAATACTTTGACCAAGTCTCCTCTCGCATGGTAGTCTCCGAAAGAGGGTATCCAATTCTTGACTTCTCTGTTGATCTAGTCACATCCTTAGGTCTAGGGTTTGTCCAAGATGTTGTTAGGTCATTCAATTTGGGATATTTGCTATCAAGTCCTCCAAATGGGTTCAAGTTTAATCTAACGGTAGTTAGGGAATTTTTTGCAAATTTTCCAAAACTCGATGCTTTTACTTATGATGTGGATGTTGTAGTGCGTGGGGCTGTTATTCACTTTAACCCATCTATCATTTATGAATTCTTTGGGCTGCCTAGTCACACAGATCATGATGCATACACCACCTATTTGGAAGAGTCTAGTCGTTTTCTTATGCAAGATTTCTCTGTTCTAGCCTTTCATGATTCCGATCTTGTCCTAGGTGTTGGTGAAAAACCCTGTAGGTCTCATCTGTCCCCAGGGTACCGTCTGCTGTTGCATATAATTAAAACGAATATCCTGCCAACCGGCAATGCAGCAAACGTTACTCTGGAAGCCGCTAGACTAGCCATCCTTTTAGTACAGCGTTTTCCCATTCCGTTAGGTCACATCATCTTTGATTCCATTATGTCTAAGACTCGGATACGGGAAAAATAGAAGGAACTCGTGCATCTATTGTTTTTCCGTGTTTCATCCATCATTTGTGTGAACGTGCGGATGTGCCTATGGATGAGTCACAAGATGTGTATGAGAGTCCAAAGAGTCCTATGACCGAAGAATTGTTGAAGAAAAGTGAAAAGGCTGCTAAGAGTGCTCGAGGTTCCAAACTGTCAATCGGACCAGTCTCTCCTGCTAATCTCTCGTCCACCATTGATGCTGCAGTGAAAAAGGCTACTGCCAAAGTCATTAAAGCATTTAGTGCAAAGCGTAAGAGGGGGACCGTGAGGAAATCTGTCAAGAAAGACTGATTGTGTAGTGTGTTGTATGCTTGTTTCTCTGATTCTGTTTCGATTTTGTCTAGTTATGAACAATTTAAGGTTAAGTGTTATTTTGCTGTGATGTACTTTAATTGCCCGCTTTGAACATTGGGGCTTATTTTGCTGTGACTAGTTTATGTTCTGTCCTAGTTTGTTAAAGTGGTTGTGTTTAATCTCTCTCTCACTATTGCTCTTAGTTTATAATTGCTCCGTTTGTGCTATTCTCTCTCATTGCTCCCTGCTCCTTACTTTGTTGATTGGTATGTTTAAATATGCTTCCGTTGCTTACTCATTGTTTATATCCTTTGTCTTGCCATGACAAAAAGGGGGAGTAGATATTGTATTCAATCACATGCTCTACTACTTAGGGGGAGTTTAATTATTGATGTTAGCATATGAATTTTACTTTGATACATTTATGCTAGTTAGGGGGAGAATACATTCTATTGCATGCTGCCTTGAGTTTTCCTGCAGGTACATTTTGACTAGTCAGCATAGTTAGGTTGGTGAGTGTGAGTGATGTGAGTTATGGGGTTGTTTTTGTCAAGGAAAGCCAAAGGGGGAGATTGTAGGATATTTTATGATTGGCTATCCTTGTCACAAAAACATTGTAAAGAATGTAACAAGCTCAATTAGTCTTTAGGTTTTATTTCTAGATTTTAGGAAATTTGAAGAAGCTTGGAAGTTGTGAAGATAGATGATGATTGAAGATGCATTCACATGTAGGGTTCATTTGCATTAATATTTTGTCAAAAACTGGTCCTTATGTTTTCTTGTCAAAAACGTTTTCAAAACACTTTAAGGTTTTTCACTTGTTCCTACAAGAATAAGGAATTCAGTTTTGCTGTGACTAGTCATCTTATTCCTGCACGTGAAGTTGACTGCTTTATCTGACAGTTGATTAAACAGCCCACTCTATTAACCGCTGGTCAGTCAACTGCACCCCACTCACTCGGATCTGCCTAGGTTCCGGTAAAAGAGAGTTTTAAGGTTTCATCTTGGCCGTTCATCTCTTATCCTTTTGTGTCTATATAAACACAACCTCATCCTCTATTACGGCTAGGGTTTTCAAGCTAAAGATTTCATAAATTTTCTGAAAAACTCTCTTTGACTAGCTGCATTTTTCCTCTCCGGTTCTTACTTGTCTTCTTGAGTGCCTAGATCACTTATATAGAAGCTTTATGAGAAAGTGAGGACAGCTAGTAATTGAATCTTGTTTTCAAAGTTGTTTTCCATTGAAATCACATTAAGCTAACTTTGAAAGAAGGTTCATCTTTCCTAGTTCGGCTTGTTTTAAAGTTTCCATACTTTGAGTCGAGTTAGGAGTGTGCAACACTAGTCTCCCATGTTCATACATGTTTGTAGACTTTGTTGAGTATTAGAGGTCTTTGACCTTAGTAGGTTTGCTGCCCAGTTTATAGCTGCAAGCATCAAACACAGCCACGATTTATTTCCTGCAAGTTTACAACTTTCTGGAAATAAGTCTGTGACTGGGGGGGTGGGGGGCCTTGCTTCTTTTTTGGGGGAGGGGGAGACTTTGGGGGGGTTGGTCCAAAGGGGGGTGGAGGGGTTTTTCTTGGGTTTTCCACGACCAGTAGAGCATATAGGGTCTTCAACCTTAGAACCAATACCATCATGGTTTTTGGTGAGAGATATGGTCTTACTTGAAAATATCAGGAATCCATTAATGTCACAATTGATGATCTTGATGCATCAATTGATCAAGCTGTAGATGATGATGGGTTGTTTCCCAAGAAGGTCACTGAGTCTGCCAGTGAGACTCAGACAGAAAATGATGATGGGTCATCAGATTCTGACTCTGACAGTTCAGAGAGTTCTAGACAGCCACCGAAAAAGAAACCAAACTGGGTAGTGTCTAGACATCCTGAAGATAATATAATTGGGTCAGTCAAGGAAGGTGTGAGAACTAGAAGTCAAATTCAAAATGAAATTGCAAATGTTTGCTATGTGTGCACTGTGGAACCTAAGAACATTAAGGAAGCTCTTGTCCATGAGGAATGGATAATTGCTATGCAAGAAGAACTAAATCAGTTTGATAGGAACCAAGTGTGGACTCTTGTTAAGAGACCCGTCACTTCAAATGTCATTGGGACTAAGTGGATCTTTAAGAACAAGAGTGATGAGACCGGAAAGATAGTGAGGAACAAGGCTAGACTTGTTGCTCAAGGGTATTCTCAAGTTGAAGGAGTTGACTTTGAGGAAACATTTGCACCCGTAGCTAGACTTGAATCAGTTAGGTTGTTGTGTGCTATTGCTTGTCATCTAAAATTCAAGTTGTACCAAATGGATGTCAAAACGGCTTTTCTAAATGGTTACTTGAATGAGGATGTGTTTGTTGAACAACCAAAAGGTTTTGAGGATCCTCATATGCCGGATGGTGTTTATAGATTGAAAAAGGCATTGTATGGTTTGAAGCAAGCTCCTAGAGCTTGGTATGATAGACTGTCTAGTCATCTGCTGTCCAACGGATACACTCGTGGATCTGTTGACAAAACCTTGTTCATCAAGCGGTCTAAAGAGTGATGTGGTTGTTGCACAAATTTATGTTGATGACATTGTGGTAGGGTCTACTTCGGAATCTCAAGTTCAGCAATTCATAAAGATTATGACTAGTGAGTTTGAGATGAGTCTAATTGGTGAATTGAATTATTTCCTTGGTTTGCAAGTTAAACAAGAGAAGAGACTGGTCTCTTCATTTCTCAATCCAAGTATGCTGCAAACCTTGTTAGCAAATTTGGATTCTCCTCTGCCAAACCTGCTAGGACCCCCATGAGTAGAACCACTAAGTTGTCTAGTGATAAGAAGGTCAAGAGTGTTGATCAGACACTCTACAGAAGCATGATTGGCAGTTTACTGTATCTTACTGCCAGTAGACCAGACATCTCCTTTTCTGTTGGAGTTTGGGCGCGATTTCAAAGTGATCCTAGAGAGTCTCATTTACATGTTGTGAAAAGGATCATCATGTACGTTAGTGGGACTCTATCATTTGGTATTTGGTATACTTTTGATACAAATACTAACTTGGTTGGGTTTAGTGACGCCGATTGGGCGGGTTGTAGTGATGACCGGAAAAGTACTTCCGGTGGTGTGTTTTACCTTGGCAATAACATGGTCTCTTGGTATAGCAAGAAACAAAATTCAGTGTCATTGTCTACTACCGAAGCTGAATACATTGCGGTAGGAAGTTGTTGCACACAGTTACTATGGATGAAACAAATGCTTTGTGACTATGGTACCAGTTCACCATCTACTGTGACAACACTAGTGCCATATGCATATCTGAAAATCCCGTGCAGCACTCTAGAACCAAGCACATTGATATTAAGCATCACTTCATTAGGGATCTCGTTGAGTCAAAGATTTTAATGCTCAAATTTGTGCCTTCGGAAAAACAACTTGCTGATATTCTGACCAAACCCTTAGATTATCAGGTCTTGACTGGTCTTCGAAAGAGTCTTGGAATCTGTGTTATGGAATAACTGTGACTAGTCGTAGTCGGTGCTTGTACATATTTCAGTTTCCTGCATATCATGCATCATGAAAAATGGAAAACACAAAATCAGTCTAGTCTCTTTGAATTGGTACTCTTAATTAAATGCTTGTTGAATATAGTTGAAGTACTAGGTTAAGTCACATGTTCATAATCCCATTTCTTGTCAAAAGAATAAAGAGTATGAGTTTTAAAAGTTTGATTGGTTTAAATTTGTTCTCTTCACTTTTCTAAAAAAAAAAAAACTCTTACTTCTTAATGATGATCAATTGTGTTACCTCTTGTGTTTTCAAAAGAAATGTGTAGTCAAAAATTGGAGATTTTCCTCGAAAATGAAAACGAGAAGGACAATAAGGCCCTAACTCAAAATAAAAAAATAATAATAATAAAATAAAAAATAAAAAAAAAAAAAAAAAGGGGTTTTGGGCTTGAGTCAAAATAAAGATGTGTCAATGTTACACCACTCCTAAAAAGTTCAATGTGTTCATCACATACCTACACTTAAAATCAAATTTTCAAGTTGTCACTATTTTGAAAGTCTATAAGTGTTGTGGGTACATGATTTAGTGTGAAATCAAATGGTAGTCGATTTTCTTTGGAATTCTTACTCAATATGATCTAGACTTCCCATTCCCAAATGTGTCATGTGACTTAGTCATTAAATCAACTATATTCTCTAATCATGTTATTGGGAGTTCGAATTTAAATATGAATACAAGTTTGGTTATAAAAATAAGTCATGCATTTTATAAACTTGTCACATACATCATTTGTCAAGCACTAACTGTTGATTTGTCACATTATGTCCTATACCTAGTTGTTAATCCGTTATTATATGTTTGGTCATTAAAATTTTTGTTTCGGATACTTAGTATGTGTGTGATAATTGATGATGTGTATGTGGTGTGGTTAATTAAGGCACCGGTTTAGTGTGTGGAATAACTTATTGCACCGGTTGAGTGTTTAGTTGTGTGGAAAGGGTTCTTTAAGAGAGTTGTCTCTTCAATTTCAAATCCTCCTTCTCCCCTCCACTAGATGACCGACACGTTACTGCTGGTGCATGTACCGAAGGTTTCTTCAACATTCCATGGCAGCTTTTGGAGTTTTTGAGGCGTTAAAGTGTTTAGGGTTCCCATACGGTATTTACACTCTTGTCACCGCTCATAAAGGCCTCTCACTTTTCGGATATCTTCCAAAAAGCTCTGCCAATTTCTCCCAAAGATTTCCAAACTTCCCAGTTTTTCAAAAATCCTTCAAGAAATCATGTTGCTGCTTCTTGCTCTCGCATCTTTGGTCCATCTGTACTTCAATTCTGCGGACTCCGATGATGAAGTCCAAGTCATTCGACCGGACTCCCCACCGGCTGAACCTGCAAACTCGTCTGTCTCTGCGGCTGGCTCGGTGTTTAATGGTGCTGGACCATCTAACCCAGTCAACTCTGTTCCCATCGATGTTGAACCTCCACACCCGACTGTCTCTGCTCACAGTGGGAATTCCTCTCCTCCATCCCAACGCTCCTTGCATGTCAATCCAATGGAGCCAGTGGAAACCGCCGTGCCAATTGAACCAGTTGAGAATGATGAACAAGTGGAACCGGTTACACCTGTAGAGCCATCAAAGAAGAAGAGTGGTGGTCGGAAGAAAGCAAAAGCCAGTCGCCGCCGACAATCCCCTCGCAATCCTAGGTCAATGATCAATCATCCTCGATTTGTGAATGAGGCAGCGCATAGATACTTTGACCAAGTCTCTTCTCGCATGGTGGTCTCCGAAAGAGGGTATCCAATTCTTGACTTCTCTGTTGATCTAGTCACTTCCTTAGGCCTAGGGTTTGTCCAAGATGTTGTTAGGTCATTCAATTTGGGATATTTGTTGTCAAGTCCTCCAAATGGGTTCAAGTTTAATTTAACCGTGGTTAGGGAATTCTTTGCAAATTTTCCAAAACTCGATGCTTTTTCATATAATGTGGATGTTGTAGTGTGTGGGGCTATTATTCAATTTAACCCATCTGTCATTTATGAGTTCTTTGGGCTGCGTAGTCACACAGATCATGATGCATACACCACTTATTTGGAAGAGTCTAGTCGTTTTCTTATGCAAGATTTCTCTGTTTTAGCCTTTCATGATCCCGATCTTGTCTTAGGTGTGGGTGACAAACCTTGTAGGTCTCATCTGTCCCCAGGGTATCGTTTGTTGTTGCACATCATTAAAACGAACATTCTGCCAACCGGCAATGCAGCAAACGTTACTTTGGAAGCCGCTAGACTAGCCATCCTCTTAGTACAACGTTTTCCCATTCCGTTAGGTCACATCATCTTTGATTCCATTATGTCTAAGACTCGGAACTCGGGGAAAATAGAAGGCACTCGTGCTTCTATTGTCTTTCCGTGCTTCATCCATCATTTGTGTGAACGTGCGGATGTGCCTATGGATGAGTCTCAAGATGTGTATGAGAGTCCTAAGAGTCCTATGACCGAAGACCTGCTGAAGAAAAGTGAAAAGGCTGCTAAGAGTGCTCGAATTTCCAAACTGTCAATCGGACCAGTTTCTCCTGCGAATCTGTCTTCCACCATTGATGCTGCAGTGAAAAAGGCCACTGCCAAAGTCATTAAGGCATTTAGTGCAAAGCGTAAGAGGAAGTCTTTGGGAAAATCTGCCAAGAAAAACTGATCATGTAGTTGTGAAATTGTTGGTTGTTTGTTTCTCTGAGTCTGTTTCTATTCTGTCTGGTTATGAACAATTTTAAAGTTAAGTGTTATTTTGCTTGAATGTACTTCAATTGCCCGCTTTGAACTTTGGGGCTTATTTTGCTGTGACTAGTTTCTGTTCTGTTTTAGTGTGTTAAAGTTGCTGTGTTTAATCTCTCTCTCACTATTGCTCTTGGTTTATAAGTGCTCCGTTTGTGCTATTCTCTCTCATTGCTCCCTACTTCTTATTTTGTTGATTGGTCTGTTTAAATAAGCTTCAGTTGCTTACTCATTGTTTATATCCTTTGTCTTGCCATGACAAAAAGGGGGAGTAGATATTGATATTCAATCTATTCAATCACATGCTCTATTACTTAGGGGGAGTCTAACTATTGATTTTAGCATATGAATTTTATTCTGATACAACTATGCTAGTTAGGGGGAGAATACAATCTATTGCATGCTGCCTTGAGTTTTCCTGCAGGTACATTTTGACTAGTCAGCATAGTTAGGTTTGGTGAGTGTGAGTGATGTGAGTTATGGGGTTGTTTTTGTCAAGGAAAGCCAAAGGGGGAGATTGTAGGTTATTTTATGATTGGCTATCCTTGTCACAAAAACATTGTAAAGAATGTAACAAGCTCAATTAGTCTTTAGGTTTTATTTCTAGATGTTAGGAATTTTGAAGAAGCTTGGAAGTTGTGAAGATAGATGATGATTGAAGATGCATTCACATTTAGTCTTCATTTGCATTAATATTTTGTGTCAAAAACTGGTCCTTATGTTTTCTAGTCAAAACATTTCCAAAACACTTTAAGGTTTTTCACTTGCTCCTACAAGAATAAGGACTTTAGTTTTTCTGTGACTAGTCATCTTCTTCCTGCACGTGGAGTTGACTGCTTTATCTGACATATTGATTAAACAGCCTATGCTATTAACCGCTGGTCAGTCAACTGCACCCCACTCACTCGGATCTGCCTAGGTTAATTTAAAAAGGAGAGTTTAAAGTTTAATCTTAGCCGTTCATCTCTTATCCTTTTGTGTCTATATAAACACAACCTCATCCTCTATTACGGCTAGGGTTTTCAAGCTAAACTTCATTCATATTTTCTGAAAAACTCTCTTGACTAGCTGCATTTTTCCTCTCCGGTTCTTACTTGTCTTCTTGAGTGCCTAGATCACTTATATAGAAGCTTTATGAGAAAGTGAGGACAGCTAGTAATTGAATCTTGTTTTCAAAGTTGTTTTCCATTGAAATCACATTAAGCTAACTTTGAAAGAAGGTTCATCTTTCCTAGTTCGGCTTGTTTAAAGTTTCCATACTTTGAGTCGAGTTAGGAGTGTGCAACATTTGTCTCCCATGTTCATACATGCTTGTAGACTTTGTTGAGTATTAGAGGTCTCTGACCTTAGTAGGTTTGCTGCCCAGTTTATAGCTGCAAGCATCAAACACAGCCACGGTTTTATTTCCTGCAAGTTTACTACTTTCTGGAAATAAATCTATGACTGGTCATAAATCATCACAGCATAAATTTTAGGTGCCACGTTAGAGGAATACTTGTGTATGTCCTTCTAGCGTGTTGACCAAGCGAGGATCCGCTGGAAGTGAAGTGATTGAGAAGAAGCCGCACGAGGGACTGCTGCATCTAAGTTAGGTAACTAGATATTGAGCTTGGTCTGAACCTTGTACTGGGCATCTTTTGCCATTTCATAGTGGAAGGCCGGTCTTCTGATAGACCCCCGGTTTTTTATCCCTTTGTGGATTTTTCCGGGTACCAAAACTCTGTGTCCATCTCTGTGTACTGTTAAACATTCGACTTAATTAAAATTGGATTTAATTTTGTACAAGTTCACTTAACATGCAAACTGGATAATTCTGCCTGACTGGTCATCTTAACTGCTGCATTAGAAACGCTGGTTTGATATAGTTGTAGTTGTGGATAGCTCACGAATATCAAACTCACTGATTTCGTTGAGGACCTAAGTTGGTATTGCATATGAGTGTTGTTGATCAAATCACATGCATCCACAAGTGATATCCATCAAGTACTTAATCTGTTAAAGTTCATCACACTGTGACTGGTCATCTGTGTGATCTGTTTGTGTTGTTTGTTAAAACAAAAGGGAATTAATTTTAAAATACCCCCCTCATTGCCAACCTTCACTGTTTTGTTTTTTTTTTTTTTTTCTTTTCTTGAGGGGGGGTGGTGGGGGTTTTTGGGGTTTGGTGGTGGGGGGTATGATTGTGTTTTTGCTGTTGTTTTTTGCTAGAATTGTTGGAGCGGACGTTGTTTTTTTGGGGGGTGGGTGTGGGGGAGTTTATGTGGTTTTTTGTGGTTTTTTTTGATAATAGAATAAAATTTGGAGCGGACGCCGTTCAGACCATAAGGTGTTGGACTAATTTGAATTTAGCGGGGCAGTTTTCTTATTTACCGGGGCACTTGCCTGGTTTACCGGGGCAGTTTTGTTTTTCACCGGGCGACTTCCCTCATTCACCCGGGCAGTGTTCCAATTTAGCGGAGCACTGTTTCTAATATACAAGGGCAATTTTCACATTTTGACCAGGACATTTCCTGCTGGATAAATTGTGCATATACACATAGGAAAAAAATTAAATAGAATAATGGACGAGGAAGCAACGTACAAACAAGTGCAGCGGCATGTAGCAATTCTCGATGCCGCCAGTGGTGTTTTCTTCTTTTTCTCTTGTAATATAAGGTTACTCTTGTTCATACGATTGGTATACAGAGGTGAAACTTCGGTCATAAAACGGTGATAATAGGCCAGAAATGGTCATAGTAGAATCTAACTCAGGTCCTAACCTTTTGGTTCAGAGTGTAGTCATACGCAGTGTCTGGCCATTTCTCACGATGACCAAAACCTGGTCATAACCCGGTCATCCACATACGTCAGACGCAGTTAGTTATGCAAAAACAACAAAAATCTATCCAAAAGTCTAATTGCTAACGAAAACTTATTTGTTCATCACAAATAAACTATACATATGAAAATTAAACTGATTTAGTGCAATAAGCAAGTTCATCACAACTGTCCGTACAAACCAACATTAAAGTACATATATATATATAGACATTTTTCAAATTTTTTTAATGTTTACAATTTTCAAATATGTAAATTGCAGAAGCTATTTAAGTAAACTACCAAGACAATCTGTACAACGGATTTGTTCATTTACAATAGCATGTGTGTGCAACCATTTTCGAGTCATTTCTTTCTTTGTGGCCTCACCAATCGCTTCGGTGGTTGTTCTTGCTCTTCACTTTGTGCCCCATTACTTGAGTTCCAGCTGTTCTGGTGGTTGATTATCATGGATACACCACCGATGCCCTCGTTTTACTTGTTTCCGCTGTCCGATGTGGCTTACCTGGAATTGGAGTGCCTTTGGCGAGCTCCTTCATGTAGTATATGATGTATAGACCACAATTTGTGCTGCACAACGATAAGCAGTAGTCTAGTTTAGGTTTTACAGGTTTACTTTATATCGAAAAGGATAAATTTTAGGGTGCTTACGGTTCAGTTTCTTGGGGGCATTTGTCATCAATTCTAACTTCGAAATCTTGATACGCATCAATGGTTTTTAGATAATCAGTTGTCGAGTCCTGTTGTTGGGGGGGGGGGGGGGGGTCCTATCCATTATTGCCAATGTTTCTGAGCGCATCCAGTCCACGACATATTGTTTCTGCATGGGAGTGCATTTTATTAATCAAATAATATACCCAGAAGTAAAATGGTTGAAATTGACTATTATTCGGAAGGGAATACGCAATACATACTACTTCGCTTGCCATTTTGTAATGAATGTTTTCATGTGGGACAGCTCCTGGAGGGCTTCGGGATGAATTGTAGTGCACAAATTCTACTCGTTCTCTGTGGAAAACAAGCAGCGTGAAGTGGTCGTGGAAGCACAATGGGAAGAATATGTTTGCAGCGATGCCTAGCTGCGTTTTCAACATGCTCCGCATCACGTCTATCCTATCTTTAAAATAAGTAGAGGATTTGTCCAGAGTCCCCAGGTTGGCCTGTATTTTAGATTAGCAAAACCAACCAGTGTTAGTGTTTGAATTAACTTATGCATATACACATAAGTTATGCATACCGAGGCAATTTTCGCATTTTTACCAGGACACTTCATGCTGGATAACTTATGCATATACACATATGAAACAATAAAATAGATTCAGGGAGGAGGAAGCAACTTACAAACAAGTACGTTGGCATGTAACAATTCTTAATGCCGCCAGGGGTGTTTTCTTCGTTTTCTCGTGTAATATAGCAGAAAGCTTCAACAATGTTGCTCATTATTTGATTGTTCCCAAGACACCCCGTGATATCGGTCCTGAACACGTTTGCTGGGCTGTTGTAGAATGGAGATGGTCCTGCAACCCAGTATATAGCCGCATCCGTACAATTCCAGAATCGGTTGAACTTGTCTCTCTCCTCCTGTGGCAAGTTCTTGAACCCAAAGCCACTCTCACAACGAATGGGCTCTTTATTATTTGTGGCCTCAATTTGGATAGGAGGAATGGCCTTGGCCCCTGCCTCCCCCGCCTGAACAGCTTTGCAGCCCTCCTGTGTGCATATATCTTTCTTCTTTCTAACATCCCGCCGCTCCTTCACGTTCTCTTTTAGGCCCGACCTGATCTCTGCATCATCACTTGTCTTCATTGCACCCTGTGCTGGTAATTCAATCAGTGTTTGTGCTGCAGCTTGCAATACAAGATCATTCCCATCGGAAGGCTCTTCCCTTTGTTGAACTTCAGAAGGAATAATGGCCTGGGAAGCTTCTTGCGATACAAGCTCAATAATATCGGAACCGGGCATGGTCTGCGCAGCGTCCGGTGCCATTAGAGCCAAATTGCCAGGGGGCGTATCGAACTGCTCATCCATCCCCACATGTTTTTCACTTATGACAGAGTCATCAGCTCCTGTGGCATCTCTGTTTTCACGGCTTTGGGTTTGCGGGGGCGTATCTTGGTTGGCAGAAGCACTGTGTTCAGATTCATCTCCCGGGGCATCTCTGTATTCAGGGCTTTGTCTTTGCTGCTGGGGCGTAGCTTGGTTGGCAGCAGCAGAGGATTCATCTTGCTGATGTTGCAATTTGAACTGTTCGGACACTTGATTCCTCATTTGCAGCTGCGCTTTCAGTTGGGCATTCTCTTCCATCAGTTTGCTCATGCTCATCATATGCGATTCCATCCTTTTATGTTCAGCAGAACTTCGGTCCGCCAATATTTTCGCGCTTTGGTCCGCCATTATTTTCGTGAACTGCTCATAAAGTTTTTGACGCACCTTCTCAACCTTTTTGAGAGCATAATTCTTGCAGCATTGGTTGCCTGGCAGCGGAGGTGCATGTCTCGGTCTTTTTGTTGGTTTAAAATGAGGCTGAGTTTTCTTCATGTATTGCAACAAATCGTCTTCATCATAGATATCATCGCTGTCCGAGTGGGGTACTATGGCCCCTGGTCTATTCTTGGCTCCAATTCCACTGGTCTCCTTCAACTGTGGAAGACAAAACAAGTTAGAATACGGTAATGTTTGATTCGGTTGCAGGGACACTTCCTGCTTTCCCAGTAAGTGTTGGTGAAAAACATACAAAAGAAAAACTGAACTATGTAGGACTAGCACAAAAAATTTATGGTTACCAAATAAATGACTCACAAACTGTTTATTCAGAGTGCTTGCCACTTCATTTGAACGTTCAGAAACATGTGATCAAACTTACAAATTCAAACCTTCCCCGAGCAAGATAGTTGAAACTAACAATCTAAAAAATGTAATATGTGTTCCTCAGAGATCACACATCTGTTCTTTATTTAATACATAGATCACACATCTGTTCTTTATTTAATACATAGATGTCCGTTAACGAGTAATTAACCGTTCACTGACTTATCTTAACATGACATCCTTAACGACCACAAAAGTGTTTGTTAAAGCCTACTCACTCACTTGTTTGTTGAAGACCAATCATAAAAATTGTGTAAACAAAATATATACATGCGAAAAATGGACATCTGTGTATACTGCAGTAATCAAGTTCATCACAAAATCTCTCTACATAGCAACATACAAATTCGGTACGTAGCAAAAATCAAACCGCTTCAATTTTATACTTAGCAAAATGTAAACAGCTATAATTTTATAACATCAGCAGGTTACTGTAAATCAAACTAAGCTGTTCCTTACAGACTATACCTTGTGATTTACTTGGTGAAGAAATAAATAAATAAATTAAAACTGAACTATGTAGGATTTGCACAGAAACTTTATAGTAACCAAATAAATTACTTACAAACTGGTTATGCATAATCCTTTCCACCATCTCGTCAACGGGTTCATCACTCTCAGTCTCCTCCTCGTCATCATTGATCTTCTGCTTCTTCCTCCCCTTGCCCTTCCCCTTCCCTCTTGAATCTTGGATTGTCTGCGGCTCCTCATAGCTGGACTGGTTTAACACAACATCATAATCTCTGATGTCAAAATCATCGGTCGCATTGTCCAACTGTGACATTGCACTCACAAACGTCAGCTAACAATAATCAAGAAATTATCAACTTATAAAGCACTTGTGTTTTAGTCACCGAACCCGTAGGCTTAGCCTAATAGGTTGCATTTCCTTTAATTTATTGTGAACCTCCTTCAGGTCGTATATGGCTGCCCAAGGCACCACACCCTTGGCATCCAGGATTCGTGGAAACGTTCCCTTCCAATGCACGCATATCCAGTACTGAATTCAGAAGAACGACAATGTAAAATGTTATGAACGCACTAAAATGAAGGCACACTCGCTGGAAAGAACACATTTAGAGGAAAAAAAATAAAGAAAAGCACATATTACCAGCAAGAGTGGCGTGCAACCAGGAATTGGAAACTTCTTTTCGGTCTCTTGGAACTTTTTCGCGAACTTGTGTACATTGCTCAGCAGCATATTGCGTATCGCCTTTGCCCAGTTGTACTTTTTTATCTCTTCTATCGAAGAGCACAGCCTGATCAGCTTCCAAGCTGCGTTATTCTTTGAGCCCGCCAAAAGGGCAGTGATCAGAAGGTAGAGTATGATCAAGCAGGCAGCTTCCTCATCCGTTACTTGCCTGTTTTCCTTCTGCAAGGCTGCCGTGATTGCGTTCTCAACGTCAAGCTTAGACGCTTGTTTACTGGGTCTTCTGAAGTATTCCTCAATGAGCCGACAGGGAGGGTTCGTTCTTGTCCCCCCTGTATATTTTTTCGGCACGTCTGCATCTCCACACCCTCTTATGCCGAGAATGTTCACAACGTCATCTACGGAAGGCCTACAATACCCATTCGCGAACTGGAAGCATTCCCTATCGATGCTGTATAACTCTGCCAAATCATATAGATCGCAATCCCTTTTTCTTGCTTTAGTCATCCTGCCCTCTAGGTATGCATTTATCAGTGCACTGAACGGGGTTGCGTTGATGTGTTCCATCACACCAACCCTCTTAGTGAGCAACGTTCTGTTGGTGTCAACCATCTTCCCAAACGTGAGCATGCTGCTAGGATGTTCATCTAGTTTTGGTTTGTCCACAGGCGCTTTCCTTTTCCTCTTTTGAGAGCCCTCTCCCAACGATGGGACCTTTGCCAATTCTTGGGTTTCTTGTGTTGGTGCTTCTTCACTTGTCATTTTTCCAGTATTAATATCTGTAAAAGCAGGTAAACCATCATTATTCTTAACGAAACATTTGGGATTTTCCATAACAGTTCATGTAACTTGCAGGGGGCACTATTTGACCGGGCACTTCATTATTTTACTGGGAAAATTATTCATTTTTCGGGGACACTTATCGATCTTTACATATAAACAATGCAAGAATTGCAGGGAGATGTTCTTACTTGAAAGCATTTTACATAGCAAGGTGCGAAAGTTTATGACTTGTTAAGGACCACAGGAATTCAACATAATCAGTTTAGAGAGTTTCAAGTGAGTAATTGCAGAATCAAACACTAATATCGAAACAACCGGAAAAGCAACAACAACAACGCCAACTACAACACCGAATTCATCACCACAAGTTTGGCGTAATTGAATTTTTAGGGTTTGTACCTGATGATTTTTTTTCAGGTGACGGTTTCCGTAGTTCTTGTAACGTCGGCGACGGCAGCGTTGCTTCTGGTAACGACGGCGAAGTTGATTGCGACGGCGACGACGACAGTGGGCTTTTCGTTTAAAAATGAGAGAGTGGGGGAGTGGAGAGGTGGGTCGTTTTCGAAATGCAGAGATCGGTGGTTTACTCGATGTATGGGTGTCAGAGGACCTTTCTTTTTCGGCGTAGCATATATTATATCTTATTCATTGTTTCAAATTTCAAGTACTTATAACCGCCGTCGACGGTCTACCCACATATGATCATTGTTTCAACTTTCAAGTACTTGCCCGTCTACCCACATATGACCTGTGTGCCTTTGTTCACTGATGTTATGTATTGTTGTACCTGCCTATGACCTGAATATGACCGTTTTTTTCACAACTATAACCCGCATATGACCACATTATGTTCTTATATTGATTTGCCTGGTTAAGGCCATTGTATGACCAGCCTTTGTTCTGATTATGACCACTGTATGACTTGTGTATTGCCTCTATGTCTTTCCAACAGCTGAATGTTCTGTAGGTTTGTCAATGGGAAAGGATTTCTTTGAAAATGTGGGATTCCAACTATTATTATAGATTATGCTTACAAAATATTCAATTTGTAATAAGCATATGCACCACTGCTGACCATGTGGATAATCTTGAAAAATCCATTCGATTATTGAAGGAGTCAGTTGATGTGTTCAATTTAAAATCCTCTACATTTGTTTTTCCATGCATTTGGTGCATTTGCTGAGGTGTCAACCATCAACCGCTACAAGCATTTTTTTAATGAAACATATCCTCCTAATCCAACCGCTACAAGCATGACACCTCAGGAAATGCACCAAATGCATGGATAAGCAAATATGGCGGCTCGTGGCACACAGATCCGTCTTGTCCGAGAAAAAACCTAACTCCCTACTGTCGGAAGCCGTGTTTAATTTGAATTCCATTGATTCAAATCGAACCGCCAATTCCTCTTTTCATCCGCAAAACATCTTTACTCACCTTCGCCTCTCTTCGGCCGGAAATTTGTCTTTCCTTCGAATTCTTGGAGTCCGATTGAAAGTTGTCTTGTGTTTGCGTTACAGCCGCCCTTTGAACCGGAAATAGTCGCAACGCCGAGAGCAAACACAAGAGTGGTCAACCCCGCCGTTTTTTCCGGGTAAGGTTCGTAATTGTGTTAGTTGACACTCCAGATTGACTACAGAGTTCCTTCTTTCTGGGTTTTTGTTGTCATTTGTTTCTCCACTCGTTGAATTTTTTATATGTGGCCTTTCACTGTTTCCATGGAGGAATCAAATGGGTTTTTCCGATTCTCATTAGGAGCTCTGCTTTTCGGTTGAGATAGTTGCTTTTTGCTTCATCTCAGATATTGGGGATTAGGGATTGTGGTTGGAATAGTTTTGATTTGTGATTAGCTGTACTTTTTTTATGATTCATCGGTTGAAATAGGGGGTTGGAACGGATATACTAAACCCTATACTAAACCCAAGGACACCTTTGGGTTGGAGATGAAATGCATTGATTATTATGTGTGTTGGAAACACTGACAAATACCAAATAGCATTTCTGCAGGTTCAATTTATTGGTCTACCAAAATGGCGCTACTGATTCCAAAAGAAGATGCATTTCCAGCCAAACTTGCGTCACTATCGAGGCTCTGTGTGTTAGCACCCAAGATTCGAAAAAAATTGAATGCTGACCAGTTACAAAAGTTTCGTAGCACTGCAGTGGGACACCTGCTTGACATTGATGAAAGCCTGAACTGGCAGAGTGTGATCGTCCAAGGTTTATTGTTAAGGAAGGTAGACTGCTCTGAGGTAGCCAACAATTCTTGTTCTAGCTTTCTGGTTGGGGAACGTATCTTACAGTTCACAAAGGAGCAGTTCGCAGTTATAACCGGGCTAAATTTCGGTGATCTACCAGGAAACAGCGAACTCACGGCTGCGAACACCCCTTTGTTGGCCACATATGCCGGTGGGTCAAAGGCAGAACTTGAAGGTAAATTTGATAGATGCTCTAATGAGAGTGACACCTTCAAACTTGCTCTGGTGATGTTTGTGGAGTGTTGCCTCTTAGGTGGTGAAGGTAACAGTTTGACAAACGACCAGTATTTCCATCTTGTGGAGGACTTGGAAAAGTTTAATGACTACCCTTGGGGCAGTGTCGTATACGAGAGAACCAATTCAAGCATTTATAGGGCATGGAGGCCTGAATTAAAGAGGACAAAGATTCCTGTGCGGCCAGCACAGAGGACTAAAACTATATTTAAGAAACCATCGCGGAAGAAGCCCGTTTTCCACCTTCAAGGTTTCCCCTTCGCCTTACAGGTAATCCACTGGAAATGTGGTTTTCATTTCCCCAATAATCAACCAAAGGCTGTCTTTGATATACTAAGTTCATGAATTGCATGACTTGTGCAGGTTTGGGCGTATGAAACATTTGGCACATTGAAAGAAAATGGCCACTGTCACTTGCGAGATGGTGATGCGTTTCCAAGAATTAAAAGGTGGCGAAGTGGAAGTAAAGCAATTTTCACCAAAGTAATGGAGGATTTGTATGCGAACAAAACGGTTCGTGATCCTTTCCCACATCGCTGTTTACATCCTTGTTGTTTACAGGAAGTTGCTATTTCTTGTTGTGCTTTATAGCCGGCCTAGCGTATGCCATCCAATGTTTATTTATTAGGTTTTTTGATGTACCGCATCAATGTGAACCAAGACTTTAGCATTGTGACTTATTCGTTAACCAATAGTTGGCTGTTCTATGACCAACAGAAATATGTTATTTACCACACACACAGCTATGCTAACATTTGATTCCCATTTCAGGCCGTTAGCACAAGAATCACTCCATCAGCAGAGGAGATGCAAAAGCTAAAGTGGAACTCCCCCCCCCCCCCCCCCTACCTCCGGCAGAGTTAGAAGATTGCGAACATGGTAGGGCAATTGCAAAAGCATCTACCGGTAGCGTCGGTCAGCATGTGTGTTTGGAGGACACAATTCAGGGCCTCCTGAAAGACATGAAGGAAATTAGGGAACAGAACTCCCTACTGAGGGAAGATAACCGGGCCTTGAAAGAGCGGCTGGAGAGGTGTGAACAGAAAATCCAGCAAGACATGGACTGTATGAAGGACTCCCAATCAACTATGCAGAATTTTGTTCTTAAGTTTGCGATGGAGGTTGGATGGAAACATACTTCCAAGTCAAGATCAGGCGCTGATGACGACTGTGGACCATCAACGGATGCAGAGTTTGTCAACCAAGACCGTTGCTATTCCCCCAAGAGAGGGAGAAGTAACAAGAGCTGGGACAGTGGTGATGGTCTATTTGGGTCGCATAGCGAGGCCCTTGGCTTTCAGGGTAGGCAGTCTGCAGTTCCCTCTTTTGTCACCCAGCCTCCACTCTATGTGCCTTTTACTGCATTCCGTCCATATGACGCAGTCAAGCGGTCCTCTGTTCAGCTGCATGATCTTCCACAAAGTTCGCTGATGGCAGACGATGTCAATAAGGACGAGCCAGTCAGCTCACCACTTGCGCAACCACAATATCGCCCTCCCGCGCCTTTAATTTCCCCACTTATGAAAGCTCCTTTTCTCACCAGCTTCAGCTCGGATGCTAAAGTTGCGACCAAGATATGCAAGCGTCTATATTCTTATCTTGCGGAGTTGCCAAAAGGGGTTGCACAACCCCAAGTTGTATCCGAGTTGCAGGAAGATGGCACAATCCAAGTTTGGGGGAGTAGCTCCAAATTGGAGAAGGGTCCGCGAAAGCGAATGTTGTCCAAAGTGCTCCGTTCTCCGTATATCAACACAGAGAAACCATGTAAATTAAGCTCGTTTGTATTCGACCCTTGTTCGGCCATTCCCGTCGAGGATTTGGAAAAGCTGTCTCATTTGACGACGCTTTTCACAGACCAAACGTAAGTCTATCTCATAACCTACCTCAGTCGATGAATTTATCTACTGTTTTGTATACTCGAAATGTGACTACATTTTCAAATATTTACTACCAGGACTGTGCTGGACTTAGACTACTATGCCGTGCCGCCAACTTTTTTCAGGGTGCTCCTACAACCCAATGGGTGGCTGAAGGACGATGTAAGTAATAATCATTTCTTGTTAATGGTGTTTGAGTTCCAAGAAAATGTTTCCACGGTTGGCGTCCCATCCAACCCCTCATTCGCAATGAATATTTTGTTGCAGAACATGGATTTCGGATTGTTCCTACTTCGGAAACGCCAGTCAATGTACGAAGCAGATGTGGGAATGCGGTGGACAACGACAAATGCGTATTTCTCGGTAAATAACCAGGGGGCTTTCGCACAGTTCTTTCTGTTTTATTATTGAGTTCCAACAATGTGATGCCCCTTTACTTTTCACTTTCATGCATACTCTAAAGCCTCCATGTTGTCTTTTATCGACATTACCTACTAAGATTTGGTATTGGTACCCCACATGTACTAATCACTTCCTCTACATACTGTATCAGGCTTATTTGGCACCCGAAGGAACTGTTGGGCCTCGGACAAGGAATCGCGGTCCAAAACCAGGTGCCCCCAAACAGGAGCAAATTGAGAGGTTCATCCTGGGCGCGAACAAAGTGCCTTACGCCAGGCCATGGTCTGAGGTGCAGACTGTGTACAATGTGCACAACATTGGAAATACACACTGGATTGCGGTCGCGCTTCATTTGGATCGTCAAGCAATAACGGTGTACGACTCCATGCCATCCCTATATGAAAAAAGCTTGCATGATGAATTACGACCTTATTCGGAAGAGCTTCCCAAGATATTGAGTGCTATGGGTTTCTATGACATGTACAATCATGCCGAGGTGGATACAGAAAAGGCGAACAAGTGCAAATTGTGGCCGATAACCCGCTGTCCTGAGGTGCCCGTACAACCTGACGGGTATGTGCATATTGTTTCTATTTCTTAATCCACCATGAGTTTGAGCATTGTGGTTATATTTACATAAGCATCATTCAGAATACATGACCGGTGGTTAATGTCCAATGTGCAGGGATGCATGCGGTATATTTGCGTTGAAGGCAATTGAGTGTTCCA
Source organism: Spiraea crenata (assembly GCA_033992175.1). NCBI lineage: Eukaryota > Viridiplantae > Streptophyta > Magnoliopsida > Rosales > Rosaceae > Spiraea > Spiraea crenata. The sequence continues at coordinate 89,727 of JAVBHV010000011.1, read as the reverse complement.
GTGCCGGATGCCCGATGCCCCCCGACATGGCCTCCAACATTTGTTTTTACCGTTTGCGGTTGGCATCGGAGTGTATGCAGGCCGCGGGCTATTAAGAGGTCCACCTTCTTTGTGAGTACATTAGAGTGTATCATCTGCAGCTATATGATAGGTGGATTTAATATGATTGTGTTGAACTTCATTTTCTACTCCATTGTACACGGTTGGCGATGTTTTCATCACTGAATATAATATGATTGTGTTGGTCAACTACCATGGCAACAAGCAGGCCATATGTAGAACATGTTCATGTACTCGAATAACAATCACTTGATCACTAAAGAAGAGGGTGCTGTTCTTTAGTGAAAGACCAGGTTTTCTGCAAGGTCATGGTCACTGTTCCGTACAGAACACTCATCTGTCCCTTCAGCCAACCAAATGGTACATCAACTTAAAAACGGTTCCGATCAGTTTCGCGTCATACAGATGTCCAACAACTGTGCTCAGATATAGGTTATAATCTCTATTAATAAAGCAGATTCCCCCAAAACGGTTGAAATGGTGACGTTTAAGGGAAACTCGGAATTGCCCCTAAATACAAAGAACAATGTAAATGGCAGTTGGTGGGAAAATGGGGGCAAAACGGTCAATGTGGCGCACACTTCCTTTTCGTCCGACAGTTCAGCCGCTTCCTTCCCACACACAAACGCCAAATCGCTCTCTGTCGCCTACAGTTTATCACACGTTCTATAATCGACAAAGTGGGTTCAAAATTCCTTCCACGCTCGAATTCTCAATATCTGATTGCAGTTGCTGATTCCCCGGTCTCATGTTCCCCGCGTCGGATACGGGATTCGGCACTTTGGTGCCGTATCCGTGCAACACAGAATCACAATAGGAAAAGATGCAAGGCTGTTATAGGATCTTGAACTTCATGATTGTTGATAGTTTTTTTAGTTCCAGCATTTGAGTCCCCATATTTTTACCGGGGCACTGTCCCATTTCACCGGGGTACTTCCCCATTTTACCGGGGTACTCTTCATTTTGCAGGAACCTTTTTCAGTTTTGTAATTTTGTCCTCCTTTTTGGTTATATCATATAGGCCGGATGCTTATTGACTTGATTACTATTATATAGCAATTACAAATGAAATTTTGTTGCGTAAGTTTCGTGATTTTAAGTTTGGTTTGTATGGTCTTCTGTGTTTACCGGGACAGTGTCCACATTTACCGGGACACTTGCCCCATTTTGCAGGGACCATTGGCTAGATTTTGCAGGATCACTTCCTAAATTTGCATAAGTAAATATGGAATGTAAAGTTCAAGCACCAGACTTACTTTACTGATTAGATAACATTAATTTTTAGTACAAAATCATCAAGTTGAACGATTACACAAAACGAATATGATCATCGTTGTTGATTCCATTCTGCTCGAGGGTTTTGTGTTCAGACAACCTGCTTCCAGTAGCCGCGTGGTAGTATACATACGTTCGCCGAACTATACCCACAGCTTCGCACAGTTGAGTGACGGCTTCTTTCCACCTTCTAGTTTTCCTCAGGGACGCACGTATATTCGGAAGTTCAGGGTCCTACAGATGAAAATACATTAAAGGAATATTTAACAAATATAATCTTTTGTACGAGTGAAAACATGAAATCAATATTGAAAATAAAAGGTTTTCACCATTTCAAAAGAGCACGTAATGGTGATTTTCTCGTTGTATCCACTGCCAGCCATTCTTTGATTTGGATTTTATCTTCAGTGTGTTTGCTGTGTGTTTTGGTTGTGAAGTGGTAATTAATAGCCGTAAGCTAAGTAAAAGATAATGTTTCGTAGTTATTCATGAAACAGCAATCAGTCATTGTAAACACCAGGATAAAAATCAAATAACAGCAGCCAAACCAAATAAAAGAATTACGCTTTACACATTTGTTAGAGAAAACAAACTTCTTCTATCCCAGTGCACGAACAACGTTGCGAGCCCCATTATGAAATACAAGGACACAAAAAGAAATCAAACTTGTAAGCAAAGTTTGATCCAGAATCAGCCTTTAGGTGTGAAGTTGCAAGAGTGACAACAAGCTGACCGCAAGAAATGCGATTAGGAATCGAGCACTTACTTGATTATGCACGCAAGCTGATTGAGTTTGAGAAAAGTTGAGTTGTTCGTTTTCCGGTTGGGGTCTAAAAATTCCGGTGGCTCGTAAGGGAGGAGTCTACAATATTCAAACCAACAATTATACATTCCAACAATCTGACAATAAGCATACACATAAATCAAACCAACAATCCATTCCATCAATTGAAATTTAGGGATTTAGGGATTGCATACTTGGAATTCAAACCCAATTCACTTCTCACAGCTCAAGGATTGAATAAGAAACAAAAGAAACAAAACCCAATTCATAACTTACCTTGACAGAAGACAGGGGCTGGCCTGGCGAGAGCGACGACAACTGGAGACGGAAGGAAACGACGAGATGCATAAAAGAAACGCCGCTGCTCCCCGCCCAGCTGCAAACGACATGTCGCTTGAAGGAAACGACGTGTTGCTTCTCCGAGAACAAAACGCGCCGTTTCTTTTAAGAAGAAACACGCCGTTTTGATGCTGGTCTGTTCGTCGTCCTCAATCTCAAGCCTCGGCAACTGCAGAGAGGCGCGCCGCTCGGTTGGGGCCGAGCTTTCCGGCGTGGTCCAGAGGGGCGAATCCGCTCCCAGCCCAAATTTGGTTGGTAATGAACTTCATTGGTTGGTTATTGATTAACTCATAAATTTGGTTGGTTATTGACTCATAAATTCAAGCTACAACTTCCCACCAAACTCGTCATATTTGACTATTGAAGCCAATTAGTTCCAATAAATGGCCTTTTTCGTTTTTATTTAGTCAGTGCCATGAAGACTGGGTTTTGTTTTTGGTGCTTTGACCAAGTTCCCATTTTACCGGGATAGTTCCCATTTTACCGGGTCAATTTCCAAATCTACCGGGGTAGTTCGTTATTTTACCGGGACAATGTGGACGGGTCATCTTCATCTCAACGGCTGAGAATAAAAATATGGTACTAACTTGAAATTGTCACCCTCTAACGCACAGTATGACCATCGTATGACCTTAATATACCCACATAGTTTATATTATGTCTTATTTATTGGTATACCCTTGACTGACCGTTGTATGACCATCCTATGACCTTAAGCCCAAAGTCCAATTTTGCTGCGCTGTAACTCCCCGGTGCGGACTCAACTTGAAGCTCGGTCTTCGCTGGTGCATTCGTATTGATGCACTATACAACTTTCATGAAGGACTCTTCCCCAAGTTACAACCTCTGTTTTGGTAAATCATTACATTCAAGTAACGTAATTACTATTCGAGTCCTCCGGGGAAGTTTTAGGGCTCGTTCTAATGAGCACAGGGAATCAGACCGCACCTTGAGTTCATTTTGGAAGAAAAAGTTAACATCCTTGAGTGCACGAACAACCCGAATACCACAAAATCAAAAGACAAATAACACCAATTAATCATAGGAAAAATAAACTGATTTATTGCAATAATCAAGTTCATCACAAGCTGGCCGTACATCCCAACAATAAAAATTTGTTCTGAAATCTACACATATCAACTCTTCACTGATATATTGCAGAAAACTGTCTAGATAGCAACAACGAAAGTAAAAAAAATTGGCGAACTTCACGTTCGTTATACAGGTGTATGTTATTGTACGGGAGTGGACACAATATTGCGATAAAGCTCCCAATCCTCATGACCTGGTCTGATAGCTGGTTGGCCGAACGAATTTTGCTCCACAAATGATTGAACATTGTCAGCATCAGCTAACTGTGCAAGATAGGTACGAAGTTCACCAGAAGGGCCTGCGAGTAATCTCGTGTTTGTAATCAGTTTATATTGAGGAGCAAAGCCTAACGCAGCAATCCAGAGACATAAAGCTTCAAACCCATTAGATTGGAGACAACGGACAGGTCTTTATGTACATAATGTGTACAACTACAGCTATAATGTTGGCCCACATAATTAAATTAGCCATAGATGAGTACAACATAATAGTTGATAGTTTCTTACCTATTGCTTCATCACTTATCTGGTTGTAGTGATATGCGTGCGGGAAAATTGCTGTGTTCACCTAAAGAATTAGAAGCAAAGTTGCTTGCAATCATTGTACTAAAACCAGCAATATGACATTCGAAAGCAATAATACCCAATGGAAAGAGTTGATCAACTAACCGGATTGCGTAAGGCTTTATATGGGGTGTCATCCAACAATATCGTGTTGGATGCATTGTACGCCCCATTCTCCCAATGAAGCTCAGAAACAGTCTTTCCCCATATTTTTCTAAGTTCTTTGAGAAAAATGGGCTTCTTATCGTTTGCAGGGTTTTTGAACCCCGCTCTACTACAGTGCCTTTGGTCCTGCATAAACCAAGCGTAAAAAGGTTTAGTGGCACCATATTAACTCAACATACACCTAACTGACCAGCAGGGACTAAGCAGTGAATATGGTTTTATTATACCCAGGAAAATAACAGTTTCTGTTTGTGAACACCAAACAGATAATCTACTACCCCGCTTGCATTCGGCTTACAAACAAGAATGCAAACGATCATATAACCAACAACAAGAAAATGAGAAAAGGCAAACATATGCTGGTCCATAAATGAAGTTTACCTGGTTCTTGAAGTCCACACCCCCACTTCAAATTTTTCGAAGCAAAACTCCAGAAAATCATCACAGTAGGGCCTCTTAAAAACTGGGGAAAGGCAATAGAAGATTTGCTGTCAGTAAAGCTATAAAACAATAAGAACTATGAAGGTACATAGAAATAACAATTATCACCATTTTTCCTTTTGAGCTTTTTGGATGGTTGATAATGCGGGTCGAAACGGGGGCCAACAATATCAGCAAGAAGGCCGTTTGGATCAAGAATCAGAAGCTTCTTCTTAGCATGGCTAATAGAAGGACCAGGTTCACATGCAGAGTTTGGTATCAGTGAAAGATCCGCTCCCTTCTCGATAACGGGCACATCAACTGCCCCTGCACAGGCCAACTGCATCAAAATTTCCCCTGCTTCTGTTTGTTCTTCAGTTAGCGTGTTTGGTGCCTGCTCTCTTTGTGCAGGCTCATCGTCAGCCTCGTTTCCTCTTTCTTCAGCATTTGCTTGCTGCGGTTCTTTGAGTAGATCGATTTTCAGCTTCTTTACCATCTCAAGCTGATTGCCTTTCTCTCCCACCTCCTGTTGCAGCATCTCAAGCGCATCTCTCAATGCAATGACTTTAATGTTCAGTCTAGCTGTTCTTTGGATCTCCCTATTTTTAACTTCAACGAGTTTTGTTTTCAGGGCCTGGACGTAATTCTTCATGACGAGGCAGCAATGCTTGGGCGCAGAAGATGAATAAGAGGCGCCTCGCCCACTTGTACTACTCAGTGTTCATAGCGAAGGGGCTTTTGATTGCCTTTTCTTTTCAGCAGGTGACTGTCCCAATCGCATCCTTTTTGCGGGAGCACATGATAGGGGGATAGTTGGCTCGCTGTCTTCATCGTTAGGCTCGCCCTCTTCATTTTCTTCGTCATTAGGCTCACCCTCTTCACTATCTTCATCACTGGCAGTAGTGGGTGTTGCATTGTTCATCTGTGAAAAAAGTAAGAAAACAACATATGTAAATGGGTGGTGGTTTTCTAATTGTTTAGTAAAAACAAAAATCTGGTGTAACATGGAAATACAGTTCAATGTCCGTTAACGAACATTCAAGTGTTCGTAACAGGACCAATATATGGTGCAAACAAAGATGCCGCACCTTAATGTCCCTTCTTGGGGTTTTCTCCAAAATCTGGTGAAGAGTGGCGAGGTTCCACCTCACCGCTGCTGGTTGCTCATGTTCATGTCCTGTCACGGGGTCAATTAAGCCACTTCGTTCGCAAATCCATATCTGTTGCCAAAAAAAAACATAAGGCAACAAATTGTTAGCAGAAGAAATATGGATGAAAGAGAGTTTCAATTTCGCCCATTTGTGATGAGGTAAAACTTTACCATTATTAAAATCACACAGCCACTTATTGTGGGAAAGTAAGCGAGACGCGCCTCTTCTCTAGCTTTCCCAGCTTTTTTGAGCCGCGTAAACAAGTAGTCCAACACACCATCGGCAAAGTTGTACTTGTTCAATCCCTCAATGCTCTCACAGCACTTGATATAGCACCAAGGGAGACAGACTCCGGAATTCGCAAGGAGCAGCGTCATTAATAGATACATAATTAATATTAACGCTGCATCCTCGTCCCCTTGATCGGTGTTCTTATCGTAGGCGTCCTTGAAAGCTGTCTTCAGATCCTCCTTCTTCACCCGTTGAGGTTTGATGAAGTAGGCCTTTATCATTCTGGATTCTTCCACCCTGCCTTTTGTTGAAGCTGTTGCTTTTGGCAGCGCTACTCCTTCATTTTTAAGCCCAAAAATGTGCACCACATCATCTGTGCTGACTTGGCTGACCCCATTTCCAAACTTGAAGAGAATGGTCTTCCAATCGTACCATTTCAGGATTCTGGCAACATCCAAATCATACTTCTTTCCTGCAGTCCTCTTTCCTTCGATCAGATTCTTGTCGTACGCCTCTATCAAAGGCCAGAAATGAGTTTGTTTGAGTTTCTCCTTTATGTTTGGCCTTGCTTCTAGCTGCCTCCTCTCGAGTTCCCACATTTCAGCAAAGGATAACAGGGAGGATTTGTATTGCTGGGGTTTAGGAGCCCGCTTTTCTGAGATTTTCCTCTTTGGTACAAATGCAGCTATATGTTCTTTCCTTTTCTTGATCGCCGTCCTTGTAGATTTTTGTTGTTCCCTTTGGTTTATGGATAATCGTTTTCTATGCATCTGCAGGAACATACATGATTGAATTTTTGGAACATAAGTCATAATAGCTGACATACACCGACCCCCAATTCAAGTATCCAAACAACCAGAGTATGGAATTGATACGACCCGTTGTGAAAAATCCCCGAAAAGCAGTGAATTGACCAAAATGCCCCTGATGGTCAAACAGTTGACTTTTGATTTGTAAGGAATTTCGTATTCAATATTGGACTTCATGCGAAGTGCTCAACGATATGAGTGCATCCGCGAAGACGGAATCAGATTTCGAGTTGCAACGAAGATGTTACGGACGAAAAACGAAGAGTAGTAGTGGAGTCTTGCCACGTGTTGGCTTGTGATTGGTTAAGGGAGTTTCTGATCAATTTTAGAAGAGTTGTTTTGGGGTATTTTTGTTGAAAACCCAAAACACGCGTGTGTACAGTATCAAAAACAGAAAACCCGCTTGAACCCGAACCGCATAGACTGCCGAAGGCACCCCATCGGCGTTGACCTTCCGGCAAGCATCCATCAGAGAAATTGAGCCCGGAATCGTGCTCCCCACAACTCCGCGAGCAGGAAACACCTAGTGGAGGCGCTGGAAGCGTCGCGAGACTCGATCGGTGACGCCAAAACCAGCCGCGGCACCGTGAATAGCTCGCCGCCGATTTCGATGCTCCGGCCACCAATTGAGGACGCCAATGCCACCAATCAATTCCCTGCAGCTTTTAGGACGTGCCCATGAATTTCCAGCTCAAAAGACGCCGTGGTTGGCCGCCAATGAGAGTGAACGGAAATCGCCACTTTCCGTTCCTAATTCCGGCCAAACCCGACCTCGGTGAGTGGTGTAAGTATGATTTTTGGGTTCCTGGTGATTTGTAGATGAATTTCCATATATTGCATGTTGAAATCGGTTGAGAATTGAAGGAGATTGAGCTATGGGGGTTTCGGCCGGAATATTTGCAGAATCCGGCGACGGCGGCGGCGGCGCGGCGGCGATGACGTCACCACCGGTGACGACGTGGATGCCACGTCAGCGCTAACTCGGCGCCACGTGGTCGCTACCTCAGCGCCACGCGGCTGCCACCTCAGCGCCACGCGGCTGCCACCTCAGCGCCACGCGGCTGCCACCTCACTGTCAAGTCAGCGCCACGTCAGCACTCCGGTGCTGACGTCAGCCCTACGTTGACCGTCAGTCAACGCCGTTGACCGGCGTTGACCAAGTTTGACCGGCGACCATTTTTAGGGTTTTCGACGTTCCGGATCCAATGGCGAACTCCGTTTTGCGATCCGAGATACGGTTAAACCACAATTGAGCAAAATAAGGGAATTAGGGTTTATACGATTTGATTTCGGTTATTGATGATGTTGTGGTTGTCGGGGCATTCAGGATGAACGAAGTCCACGAGAAGGGCACAATTGGATCGAGTGTTCAGACGAGGATGACGAGGACCGCCCGGTACCACTGTGAGTGGACGGGTTTGATTTTAATTGTGTTTTGAGCATGATATGATTTATATATATATTCGCTTATATATATATGATTATGAAATGGATTTTGCTGGATTTTATGCATATGGTGATTATGATTAGTACAGTTGATGGCACACCTGAGAATCCAGTGGGTTAAATTCCCAGTGGGTTCTACGCATGCGATGTCTGGGCATTGGTGGTTAAATTCCCCTTGTCCTGACATCCGGGCATGGTGGTTAAATTCCCCTTGTCCTACACACCGTCACTGGTGGTTAAATTCCCCAGGTCGGATTAGATCACGGCCGTTGATTTACACTGTATTATTGGAATGCACAGGTATGCCTATTGTGATACCCTACTGTACTATTGCTGCTTATAGGTTTAAACTACTGGTTTTAACTATGGGGGTTATTATATTGATTTGTAAATGTTTTTCACTGATCTTTATTTTCCCTGTCCACTCACCCTTTGTTTTTGCGCCCCCACAGGACCTGATACTGTCGAGCACCACCGAGACGAGCGGCGAAGTTCAGGATAGCTCTTTTCTGTGCTACAAAGAGTAGGAATCTCTTTGTCACTGTTGTATTTCAGACTTGTGTAAACCTTTTTGTTCCGCTGTTTAGAAGCTCTGATATAGTGTTTACGGTTGAGTTGTTGATTTACTTTCCGTTGTTTTAATTTTTGTGGTTGCTTTTGGGGTTTAAGGCTTCGTCACTCTTTGGGGGTGACGGCCGCACCTCCCTGGCCCCACTTTCTGGGGCGGGGTGTGTCAATGGAATCTGAAAATCAAAACTATTGAACAAAGACAGATCAATTGAGACCACCAATTTGCATAAATGCAACGCCAAACGAATTTACATTTCCAGGAAACGCATCAGTATGCCAATACAAAGCCAAAACCAAGTATGTAAATGTAAGTCATCCACACACCGCTGCTGACGCAGGCTTTAACATCATAATAGCTACTTCAAGTATCTACGGTGTGCTCTTTGTTCCATAAATGTGCATCAACCCTAGATCAATAACACTGAAATCCCTAACATCGTAAACATCCGACACCCTAAAATTTGCAGGAAAAGTTAACCAAATGCATGAACAACAATGATGCAACCTCAGATATTATCAACAGAAAACCTGGCAACTCACAATTTCCAATCCTTTGTTCCCTGAAATGCTAGTATCAAAGACTATGTTTAGGGTTTAGGGTACGACAGCTTTTTGATGGAGTACTTAACCTTGCAAAATCAATCATGAGTGATGCATTACAAACCCACTTATTTGAGAAGCGACGTAAATACTTATATATATCAAAACAATTTTGTTGCTTACCCCGCGATTCAGGGACGAAATATTCCTTTAAGAAGAAGAGCGACGTAAATGAAGTCAATCTTCACTTCAGCTGGGGTAGGATCAGGTTAGGGAGAGCGAATTCAGATGAAATTGGTTTTACCCACCGGAAGAAACCGGCTGGGTTCTTAAACAATTGAGGGGGAGAGCGAATTATTGGAGGGAAAGGCAGTGAGGAAAAAGCCGGCGGAAGTGCGGAAAGGAAGATTCTACAGTCCGCCAGCCCTTTTAAAAGAATGATTTTGAAAAGCATGTGCCAGGCACATGATTTTTTTTTTTTTTAAATAAAAAACACTTAGGCGGACCAACCCACCAGGCGGACTGTAGAAAGCAAACCCCTTCTATTTTCTTTCGTTTTATTCGTTCTTATTTAATTTTTTAAAAAGTATCTTGAATCTGACAGAAGACGTCGTGAGGAAGGATACTCACCGTCAAATTTCAGGTAATACTGGAGTTATAGGTAGGTCGTACATTATACGAAGGTCATTCGAAGCTCATAGGTAGGTTCGGAATACACAGTTCATCACTAATCAGGTTATAAGCATATCATACGCGCAACACACGGCCATAAAATGGTCTCACGAAGGTCATAAGTGGCCATAAAAGCGTCATAACCATGTCATAAATAGGTTAATCTAAAAATTAGATTAGTGAAGAAAACTATGCCATATGACGCTCCAACAACAATGCTAAGTGGGTGTATGAAGCTCAACTAGGGCTGATTTTCGGACGGAACGGATCTGAAACAAGGGTTCCAATTTCCGTTCCAAAAAAGTTCGGAATGAAATTTTCTTTCCAAATTCGGAATCTTTGGAAATCGGAAAAAATTCGGAATTTTTCGGATCGGAATTATATCAGAAATTTCGAAAATATATCGGAATTTTTAGGTTTTCAAAGTGAATTAAGATAAAATAATATACAAACTACGCTTACGAGATGAATACATAGTCCAACACATTGTTGACGCTTCCTGCTATATCACACGAGAGAAAGAAGAAAACACCCCAACTGGCGTGAATAATTGTTACATACCGGCGCACTTGTTTGTAAGTTGCTTACTCGTCCATTACCCCATAATGCAGAAAGTCTCCCCTGCATTAACACATAGGAAAAATGTTTAATTCAAACACTAACACCGTTTGCTAATCTAAAATACAGGTGTCAATGGACACTGCAAAACCGGGCTCTCTTTATTTTAAGGAAAGGATAGGCATGATGCGAGCACAATTGGAAACGCAGATAGGCATTGATGAAAACATATTCTTCCCATTGTGCATCCAAGAACACTTCACGCTACTTGTTTTCGACACAATTAGGATGGAGTTTGTGCACTACAATTCAATCAGAAGCCCTGAAGGAGCTGTTCAAGAAGAAAATCTACATTTCAGAATGGCAAGTAAAGTGGTATGTATTCTTAATCCCTTCCGAATAATAGTGAATTTCAAACATTTTACTTCTAGGCATATTATTTGACCAAAAAAAAAATTGCACTGCCATGCAGAAAGAATTTTTTTAATAAACAGTCAGCTGTTCTATAAAGAAAACTAAACTGTTCGTTAAAGATTTCCTGCAAAAGCGGGAACTGTCCTGGCAAAAGGGGGTGCTGTCCCTGTAAACTGGGAACTATCCCGGTAAAATATAAACTGTCCCGGTAAAATGGGAAAGAGCCTCGGTAAAATGGGGAACTGCACCGGTAAAAAATGGGGACTGAAACTCTAAAAAGCCAGTGATATGTTCTTTAAAGAGCACTGAACTATTTGTTACATAACAGAAGCTTTTCTTAAATAACACTCAACCTTCTATAAAGAACACTTAGGTTATACTCAGCTTATATAATATGGTCATAATTAGGTCATACGCAGGTAAAGTTGATATAAACTGTGGCGAGAAGGAAAAAAAAATTACTGTGTTACTTACAGAATAGTTATGTGATCAGTAAAGAACAATAATCTCTTCTTAAAGAATACTCAGTTACTCTTTACAGGTTAGGGTTTACTTGATGAACACGCAGCTGTTCCTGAAGAACAATCCTGTGAGTACAACAAGATCTTACTGCGGTCAGCAGTGGTGCATATGCTTATTACAGATGGTCATACTTAGATTATAATTAGGGCATAAATATGGTATACTCAGCTTGTAAGAAGGTCATAATTAGGTCATACGCAGGTAAATCACTAAATAAGTTGATATATACTGTGGCGAGAAGAAAAAAAAAACCCAGTCTTCATGGAACTGACTAAATAAAAACCAACAAGGCCATTCATTGGAACTAATTGGCTGCAATAGTCAAATATGACTAGTTTGGTGGGAAGTTGTAGCTTGAATTTATGAGTTAATCAACTGGAAATTATGAGTTAACCAATAACAAACCAATGAACAGTCAAAAAAGTTATTGCTCTATATAACCAACAAATGAACAAGCTACAAGGCCGTTCATTGGGCCTAATGGGAGGCAACAGTCAATGGATTGGGCTGTTTAGTCGTGGAAAATTTATGAGTTAACCAACCAATGAACAATCAAAAAGTTAATGCTATATAAATGAGGAGAAGGGGATCCAACTCTACAGTCAAAAAGTTATTGCTATATAAATAAGGAGAAGGGGATCCAACTCTACAGCTATATAAATCAGGAGAAGGGGCATCCAAAATCTACCACTTCACAACCAAAACACACAGCAAACACACTGAAGATAAAATCCAAAGCAAAGAATGGCTGCCAATGGAAACGACAGGATCACCATTACCTGCTCTTTTGAAATGGTGAAAATCTTTTGCTTCAAATATTGATTTCATGTTTGCACTCGCACAAAAAGATCAGATTTGTTAAATATTCGCTTCATGTATTTTCATCTGTAGGCGCCTGGGCTAGGGAAGGCACGTGCGAATGTGAAACGAACGACAAGGTGGAAAAAGGTCGTCACTGATATGTGCAAAGCTCGGGGTATAGTTCGGCGATGGTATTCATACTCCAAATCGGATACTGGAGAACCAGTGTATGAATTTAGAACCATTGAGCAGAATGGAATCAACGATGGTGATGAAATTCGTTTTACTAGGCGTTTTTGATGCTTTTGCACCAAAAAAATAATGTTATCTAATCAATAAAGTATGGTTATTGAAGTTTACATTCCATATTTACTTATGCAAAATCAGCAAACCTGGGAAATGGGTGTGGAAGTGCCCCATTAACCAATGAACAGTCAAAAAGTTATTGCTATATAAATGAGGAGAAGGGGATCCAATTCTACAACTTCACTACCAAAAACAGAACAAAACACAGAGCAGCTAAAAATCGAAAGCAAAAAATGCCTTCCAATGGTGCAAACAACCGGTGGATCCCTATGAATATTACCTTCGAAATGGTGAAATATATATACTTGATTTCATTTCATTTTTGCGCTCGTACAAATTAGGTTAGATTTGTTAAATATTCACTCACAAATCTCTTATCGTATTTCATTTTGCAGCTCCCAGGCCAATTTATACGTGCGAGTGCAAAGCCTACAACAAAGTGGCGAAAAGTTGTGAGGCGTGTGTGCCATGAAAAGGGCTTACCTTCTCAAAGTTATATATCCGTCAACAAGAATACTGAAACAGTTTTGTCAGATCCGGAAACCGTTGAGGAGAATGGAGTCACCGATGGCGATGAAATCTGTATTCTGTGGTGTCTTGATGTCCAGGACTCTTATGTTGGTTCTTGCTCTTGTTATTGATCGGGTGCGGTTATGTTTAATCGAGTTTGTATTGGTGTTAATTGGTGATCTTTGTCTTTTGATTTTGTGGTATTCGCGTTGTTTATTTAATCAATTCAGAAAGTGCTCCTGCAAATTTATCCAACAGTCCCTTCAAAATATTGGTGGGAATGCCCTGGTAAAATGGGAAAGTGCCCCGGTAAAATAAGGTACTGCCCCGGTAAAATGGAGTATTGCCCCGGTAAAATGGGAACTGTCCCGGTAAAATCATGAACTATCCCTGTAAAATGGGAAGGTGCCTTGGTAAAAAGGGAAAGTGCCCCGGTAAAAATATGGGGACTCGAATGCTGAAACTGTAAAAAACACTAAACTGTTATTTAAAAGAACACCAAACCATTTTTTCACGAACAGGAATTTTGAGTAAAGAACACTCACTCGTTCTGTAAAGAGCAATCAGGTTATACTCAGGTCATAATCTGGTCATAATTAGGTCATACGTAAATAACAAAATAAGTTGATATATACTGTGGCGAGAAGGAAAAAAAATTTGCGTTACTTACAGAACAGTGACGTTTTCGGTAAACAGAAATAACTTCTTTTGTACAGAACACTCAGTTACTCCTTACGGAGTAGATAGGTTTTACTTAATGAACACGCAACTGTTCCTGGAAGAATAATCATGTGAGTCCAACAAGAGCATACAGCGATCACGCAATTATATAAGTAGGTAAATCAAGCTTAACTGCCAACTGTTTCTCTCAAAGGGTAGTGTTACAACCAACTTAATTTACAGAGCATAACATAGTCCCAAAAAATAGAACTAAGAGTCATCCAATTACAAGGTACAAAAAATATGTAAATAGCAACCTAAATATGTAAGGTTCAAATTAACCTAATACATTGCAACATTACAGTCCTAATTGCTACATCAACCGGTATGTTGGTGCATTCTGTAGAACTCTTCTAGGCCTTGATGATAAGGTTCTGTAGCAGGCGGCGTGTGTTGATTGTTTTGCCCGTCTTGCGAGGGCGCGGCTGCTTCAGATGGTTGTTCTATGTCTTCGGCATGGGGAGACCTGAAACAATGCGCACATACATTTACCATTCAAAACACAAACAAAACAACAATGCAAAACAGAATACATCCATACGTAATATAAATGATAAGATGATGCAAAACTGAAATAAAAACAGTAAGTAGTACCACAACCTACAACCAACAAGTCGGACCAAAACTCCATTACAACACAATTGTGCGTTGCTTACCGGACAGGAACGTCTCGACAAGTTTGTACATCATGTCCAAGCTTGTTACATCCGATACATCTGCGACGACGGGGCATCCTTTGAGTAAGAGATGATTTTTTTTGTTTGGTACGACCTTTGGGCTTAGCTCTGCGAGGATCCTTTACTCCGGAAGAACTACCATATGTATTTCGGTTCTGTTCTTGGGTGCTGCTCCTCAATGACACCAGGGAAGATACTTCATCTTCAATGCCAGTAAACGCATCTGAGACAATTTTACAACCTCCATCATGCATTAATGCCGTATCAATCAAATCCAATGCTCGTCTTGCAAGTGCAGCTCTTTTGATTAGAAGACATCCATCATCAACCAAATCTTTGATCACATTCCCCTCCGCATCAAGAACCACACCAATCTTGGCAGTTTGAGTCCACCTCTTCAAGATGTACTTCTCCGGCAAATTGTCAACTTGCTGCCATTTTAAATATGCTAGTATGTGTCGGAACGGAACACCCTGGAACTCAAAACCCTTGCAGCTGCAAATACACATATCAGCAACTTTATCGTAGACAAGCTCCTTGCAACGTGAAACCCCTGAGCGTACTCTCTCAGTTACTTGGTAGACAGTTTTACCATCATCTTCATCAATCACATCCATCTTACACAAAAAACCACCAAACATCTCTTTGTGAAACATGTCAAAAATGTTCCTTGTGTATATAGATGCCATCTGACGTTCCATCAGCGTCAACACACTACTTTCAGGAGGATTTTCATTCAAATCAACATGGTCACATCTCAACTCACTGCTCCTCAGTTTAGAAACAGCCCGATCAAATCGTATTATGAATTCCATCAGCGTGTTCTTCTTGTTAATATACCTCTTGAAGAAGGCATGAGCGGATTCTGCTCTTTGACTACTTGACATTCCAGCCGAGAATACATGCTTCACATATGCTGGGACCCATTTGTTGCGTATACTATGGAGTCCGGCCAACCACTGATTATTTTCAAGTCCATGTTTTGCTAGGACATTCTCCCATTTTGCATCGTACTCGGCTTTGCTGTCTACCTCCCATAGGCATTCCGTGATATCGGCTAGAGCTTTTCCTATGGGGGGTGCAGCAAACTTATTCAATATGTGCCATATGCACAATCTATGGAAAGTTGTCGGAAAAGATTCCTTAATCGCACTTGCAATGGCTGCATCTTGATCAGTAATGATCATCTTCGGAGGCCCCCCTGGCATGGCTTTCTTGAACTCTTCAAACAACCACATAAATGATTCAGTGGTTTCATCGGTTAAGAAAGCACAACCAAACACGATTGTTTGCTTGTGATTGTTAACTCCAAGAATTGGAGCAAAATTCATCCTATAGCGGTTGGTGTTGAAGGTTGTATCAAATACCAGCACATCTCCAAAATAGTCATATGCCCGTCTAGACCTTGCGTCGCACCAAAACACATTACCCATAACACCCTCCGCGTCTTGCTCCATCTTGTAATAAAATGCTTCGTTCTTCTTTTTCTCGGCCTCAAAATGCTCCTTAAGCAGCTCAGCATCATGCCCATCGATTAATTGCCGCATTGCAGTTTTGATATTGTATATATCTTTGGGGGTACAACCAACGTTTGCGCTTCCTCCTGCTTGCACCTCAAGAAGGGTTATCTGTTGATGGGTGGGTACATTGACTTCACTGAGTTGTTCAATAAGTGCCTTCACATTCTTGGAACTCCGATGCGAATTAAGTAAATGAACTTTATCGGGCTGTGTCAATTCATGGTTGTGGCCCTCAATGAACTTGACAAGCTCGTACTGCGTAGAGCTTGGGTTCCTCCAAATAGTGACTCTAGCTTTGCAATTAGTTCGAGCACTACCTCGTTTTCTTTTCCTTTCACCCACAAATGGTCGACTCACGCCTTCTTTATCACATACAAGATCCCTCCTCGTTTTCTCACCACGCTGGTTAAATTTTGTCGAACCACGTCGAATGCTAAATCCACCTAGTACTGCATATCTGTTATACATGTCATATGCTGCATCTTCAGAATTAAACACCATTTTCAGTCTCGGCTTTGAGCTCTCCTCCAAATCCGGTATATACAGTCTGCCACCCATGTTTATTTCAGTGTCATCTACCTGGGCAGCCTCCTCTGCATTCTCAGCCATTTGACCCTTTCAATGGTACCCTGCAACACGCCAAATCAGCCTCATAAAAATCATAAAAACTAAAAACTAAATACTAAATACTAACTCAGAAACTCGTTACTATATATACACAAGAATAACCTCAGCATATAAATGTGGGTTCTAAATCACTTCCCCCAACATATGAAGCTCAAATTTCCTCCAACAACAACAAAAACTACCATACCAAACTAAACCACACAATTAACAATCAAAATAACTACATGCACATGGATCAGCGGAAAGATTGTGATCAATGCGAGGAATTTGTGACGGCAGCTCAACATTATATTGGGGGCACTCAATATTATAATGTAAGCCTATGCAGTTTCATACGACCCATCCCTACTTAATCTGGAAAATCAATAACCTGTTTCTAATTTGATTTTCAATAGGTTCCGACAGGATACAACGCGTAATTATTAGCAACGAACTACGGCCCTCTTCGGTTTAGTTCTACAATCGTTTCTGCCATCGCAAGCAATTGCTCACACCTTTTACAATTTCAACAACTCTTCCGTCTGGGTAATGCAAACTGTGGGGATTTTGCATATTATCATTTGCTTACCACCCAAACAAAATAATTAGGATGGAACTTAAGTACCTGATCAGTGTGTCCAAAACCTTGAGCTGCTTACTATCACAGAGAGACAGATTGATCCTCGAAGAGCTTTGGTCGGACTGTCGGAAGCGAGAGACAGATTGATCCTCGAAGAGCTTTGGTCGGACTGTCGGAAGCGCGGATCCAATTGGAGGAGGAGACGGAGTGCATTGACGGAGGAGACGGAGTGCATTGACGGAGGAGATGGAGTTAACAAGTTAAAATTAACGGATGTTAATCTTGGGTGCGATTGTGTACATGTGGTACATTATAACTTTCATTCACAGCCTTTGGATCTCCTTTTTAACTTTCTATTTCAATCCAACGGTGGTGGGGCCGGAGGCGCTGATAATAAGCCCGCTCGCTAGGCCCGCTCTCTAGCACGACTCTTGGGTTATTTCTTCCCCCCCTCCCCCCCCCCACACAAAAAGCCCATAATAAAAAAAAAAAAAAGAGAGGGGGGGGGGGGGGGGGGGGGGGGAGAGAAAAAAAAGAAGGGGGGAGGGGGGGGGGTGTTTTTTTTTTTTTGTTGGGGGGTGTTTTTTTTTTTTTTTTTTTTTTTTTTTTTTTTTTTTTTTTTTTTTTTTTTTTTTTGTGGGGGAGAAGATAGAAAAAAAAAAAAAGGGGGGCTAAAAACCAAAAAAAAAAAAAAAAGAGAGGGCTAAAATTTTTGTTTTTTCCTTTTTTTTTAAATGTGTGGTTTATTTAAGTGGTCTCTTTGAAAAATATCAGTAAGTATTGGGCCGGTATTGTTTTTTTCTAAGCTAAATAATTTAAATTTTTCGGGGAGGTGTAAATTTTAGTTTCATTTTTTAAATACTGTCAACTCACTCGATACTCATATTTCATTCACCCCCATAATATACTGAAGTTTTTTCGCTCATCTTTGGTAGCAGTAGAGACAATTGATTAAGCAAGCACCATTTTAACTTTCCCTAAAAAATTGTCATTATTTTCATCTCTTTTGTGAAAATTTGACTGCAATAGATTACTTATATCTCAACATTTTTATCTAAATTTCCATACTTTTGAGTTACAAAAATCTAATTCCTTGAATATGTATGTGAGAATTTTTTTAGAACACAACCTTCTATAATCCGCTCCCCTGCTCAAAGAATCCTGGTCCGCCACTACCAAGGAGATAATAAATGTCATATTATTCAAAGAATACAACAACTTTTATTTAAGAGCTCAAGCAAACCATTACATCAAATTAAAATAGTCCTTACGGATATTAAATACAAAATAACTTCATAGGCATATAACCTACCTAATAACATGTTGTTGGTGAGTCGGGCTTTCTGCCATTTAATATCTTGTGTTGGTGCAATGAAGCCCGCCATTTAAGTTTATTTATTGTATTCTGGAAGCGGTTTCCTTTTGTGTAAAGGAGGAATCTGGTCAGTTCGATTTGAGTTTTCATGAAATCGAAATTGGCTCGTTGAGTATTATGGTCTAACAAGTCGTACAACCCCAATTGTCCAAAATTGTAAATGTTAAATTCCTTTTCTTTTATTTCCAAAATTGTAAAAGCAGTTATTATATCCTATGTGCGTACCAAGCCTGTAATTTACTTTTCAACTGGTAATTGTACTCGAATCACGTGTACCCAATTGGTTAAAATATTGAGCTTAAGAAAGAGGGAGTTATCCATATCATGTTCAAGTTTGGTTTCATGATGGACAGAAAACAATACTTTCTTTGTGGGTGATTCGTAATTCACATATATGCATGAAAAAAAAAAAAAAACAAGATAAAAATCTTAAGTATAAAATAGACTCCCTAATTTTCTGGTAGTACATCAATTTTGAATATTCACCTATAAGAAAAAAAACAATATAGACCATTCTTGTTGACGTATAAAAAAGGTCGTCAACTGTCAATGAGTAAGATGATCAAGTTAGAAGCCATGGAGCCTTTGAATTAAGGTGTGAGGCTAGGGAGCCTTGGGATCAAGTTGTCTGAGAAGGCCTCTGACACACCCCGCCCCAAAAGTGGGGCCTGGGAGGTGTGGCCATCATTCAGACAAGGTGACGAAGCCTTAACCAACAGAAAAAGACAAATGAACAAAGAAAAGACAAACAACTGAACAAGTCGGGTCGAAGCCCAATAAATACAAACATAACAATGTACCAAAGCATGTAGCAGCTGAAGGAAGTTTAAATAACAGTACAACCCGAAGGCGGAATAATAATACAATACAACGTACACAGGTCTAACAAACATTAGACGACAACAAAGTGACTTCTACTCTTTGTGACACGGAACAGAGTTATCCTGAAAGATCTCGCTCATCTCAGTGGTGCTCAATAGTATCAGGTCCTGAGGGGGCGAAAAAACAAAGGTTAGTGGACAGGGAAAATAATGTAAGTGTAAAACACAGTTTAAACATTTATCGATAATAACCCCCACAGTTAAAACCAGTAGTATACAACTATACTACAAACATAGCCAACAACGATATAACAGTTAATTGGTCACACAGGTCCAACCACAAAACATATACACAATAATATCGTAAAATCTACGACCGTGATCTATTGGGCGAGGGACTTACCGCCTGCCGTGATATTGTGCATAGGCTAGGGACTTACCGCCAGCAGTGATATTGCGCATGGGACGCATGCCAAAAAGTGTGTCACTAGCTATATATGTATCTCATGCTTAAACGTCTTAAAATCAAAACTCGTCCACTCACAGAAAGGTCGGGCAATCGTCGTCATCGTCGTCAGTTGGTGTAGTTCGGTAATACTGATTCCGCAGAACCTGATCACTTATAAGTCCCATACATATCGATCAACAAACGGAAATCGAAACGATAACCAAAAAACCCTAATTCTCCTTGTTTTGCTCAATAAGGGTTTAACCGTATCTCAGATGGTGAAACGAAGCTCGCCATTCGATCCGGAACGTCGAAACTCTTCGAAAAAATGGTCGGTCAATGGCGTTGATCGGCAGTCAGCGTTGAATTTGACCCGTCAACGTTGACTGACGGTTAACTAACGGAACGCCGTTAACTTTAATGGCTGACTGACAGCTGATGCAGTGTCACCGGGTCGACGTCACCGTCGATGGCAGAAAACTCATCGAAATCTGGAAAATTTTCCAAATTCCGGCAAGTTCATCCTCGCCGCAGCGCTGTCGGAATTTTCCAAATTCCACCGACTTTTTCGACCGAATCCCCAAAAGTGGAACTTCTTCATTTCTCAACCAAATTTGACGAATTTTATGTCTAAATCTTTTTACGGAATTCAATGGTACAAAAATCAGGACTCACCGGGGTCTATGTTGGCTGGAAATTGCGTCAGAAACTTTCGATTTCCGTCAAGCTCATTGCTGGCGATTCCAAGGGTTGTCGACAACAAATCTTGGTGTTCTGAGATCGTCTCGACGAGGGGAAGTTGTTTCTAGGTTTAATTTCTCCGATCCGTGGCCAGTGGTGCGTCGATGGCGGTAAGGAGGTGTCGGCGTTTGGGTTTCCGTTTTGCTAAACTCGGAACAAAACCGGGTTTTTAAACCCCCCCCCCCCCCCCCCCCCCCCAAATATCTGCCTAATAATTGGCCGACGCTATGGCAACGGTCAATTAGGGCATGCCACGTGTCAATTTCCACAACACCACAATTATGTTTTTCGTCCGTATCAGCTTCGTTACAATTCAGAATCCGATTCCGTCTTCATGGACGCGTTCGTATTGACGAGCCCTACGTATAGAGTACAATATTGGTTAGTTGTGTTTTGAACTATTTAAAAGTCAACGGTTGACCATTCAGGGGCATTTTGGTCATTTTACTAATTTACAGGAAATTTCTCGAAACGAGTTGTAATAGCTTCAGACTGTAAGCCTCGTTAAAGCATCGGGAAAGGCTTCGGCAAGTGAGCCTCATGAAAGCCTCTGGAAGGGCTTTGGCAAGAATGTCCTTCGGTTCAATCCGAAAAAAATTAAAAAAAAAAAGAGAAATAAAGATCGAAGCACCTATGTGGTACCGGCCTATGGTGCTCTGATGCTTAAGTTAGCAGTAGTGTAGCAAGACGGTGTTTGTACTTGTGTATAGCTAAGCTTGATGTTCGAAGTTTCGGAATTTACTTATTTTACCCTTGGGGGTGAGTTTGGTTTTATATAGAAGGGACATGAGGGTGAAGTCTCTCACCTCCGATGTGGGACAATATGCATGTGAGGTACTATGAATTTATCAAGTGGTTTGCTATAACTTTGAGCCGTCATTGGGACCCATCGTTTATAGTATGGAGTGGGCTAGCGTCTCTATGCGAGGCTGCCATGAGGTGAATCCGTAAGGCCTGTTTACTTGGTCTTGTCATAGTCCAGGCGGTGGCCACGAACCTCATAATACGTGTTAAGGGGGGGGGGGGGGGGTTGTGGTTTTCGCCGCCCCCCCCTCCCCTGCTGTTGGTTGGGGGGGGGGGTGTGGGTCCCGCCCTCCTCCTCTCTGGTGCGTGTGGGGCGGGGTGGGGTCCACACCCGCGCGCACAGGTAGAGTTTGCGCCACAAATAAATAGTTTTTGGCACATAAATAGTTTGAGCCTCATAAAAATAGTTTATGCCAACACATAAACAGTTCATATGTAAGATCCCACATCGGCCAACGGAGAGGGGGTGATGTGCCTTATATGTACATGCCCACCTCCATCTAGTATGAGGCCTTTTGGGAGCTCACCGGCTGCGGAGGGGATAGGAACTCCGCAGTTAAGCGAGTTGGGCTTAGGGCAATCTCAGGATGGGTGACCTCCTGGGAAGTTGCTCGTGAGTTCCCAGAAACAAAACCGTGAGGGCCAGAGAGGAGAGTGCCCAAAGCGGACAATATCGTGCTACGGCGGAGCGGTCCCGGGATGTGACAATTTGGTATCAGAGCCACTCTGCCGTGTGGTGCGAGTGTGCCGACGAGGACGTCGGGCTCCTGAAGGGGGGTGGATTGTAAGATCCCACATCGGCCAACGGAGAGGGGGTGATGTGCCTTATATGTACATGCCCACCTCCATCTAGTATGAGGCCTTTTGGGAGCTCACCGGCTGCGGAGGGGATAGGAACTCCGCAGTTAAGCGAGTTGGGCTTAGGGCAATCTCAGGATGGGTAACCTCCTGGGAAGTTGCTCGTGAGTTCCCAGAAACAAAACCGTGAGGGCCAGAGAGGAGAGTGCCCAAAGCGGACAATATCGTGCTACGGCGGAGCGGTCCCGGGATGTGACATCATACCACACAAAAACATTTTGTGTCAACACAGATATAGTTCATGCCAACTAACAAACAGTTCATGTTAACACAGAAACAGTTGTGATGCCACTGTTGAAGTTCAATGGTAGTTCAAATGAGTTTTAGAAAAACTCAATCAAAACTGAAAACAAGTTATGGGCATTGTAGATTTGGAAGAACAAGAAGATTGACCCCTCATTTGACCTTGGGGATGTCCGGATTTAACTGGAATCTGTCGATTTTTCCAGAAAACATCGAAAAATTGATATCTCATTTTCCTTTTATACTAGTTTTTAGGTTGCGATCTTAGTATCAATTGTGGAAACAAATTTGGGGAAGTTTGTAGAGGAAAAACGATGGGGAAAGAGGGGCTGCGCATGAAAACAAAATAGGTTTTGGCCAGTGCAATTGTGCCACATGTCTTTTTATTCTTATATGAAATGATTTGAATTTCATGTCTTATGATAAAACAAAGGGGTTATTTTATAGACTATGAGGTCATTAATCCTAAAAAAATTCACCCACGTATGAAAAAATGGATATTGATAAAGGATAAGGAACAAACATATAAAAAAATGGATGAGGATAAAGAATGGCAAGCGCGATTTCCAATTATTAGGCAACTCACAAGAGGGTGGGATCGAAAAAAACTAAAACATATCATGATGACATGTGCAATATTATACAACATGATTGTGGAGGATGAGAGGGATGACTACCTGAATGAAGAGTCTGACAATGATGAAGTTGACCCAAATAGGTCAAGGAGAGCCTGTGCCAAAACATATGACGGGCCTGATTTCCCTAAGGATCCTCGAACTGGAAAAATCCCCTTGGAGGAGTACATGAGATGTCATAGAATGATAAGCTCTCATGAAAGAAATTGTTACCTACAAAGTGATCTCATTGCACATCTGTGGAACAAACGAGGCAAAGAGACATGAGTGTTTGTAGACCTTTCACCTTATGTTGTGTTGGTTGTGGTATTTTGTGTGGCTTGTTTAAGGTTTTTCTTGTGTGGTTTGTAGTATTTTGTGTGGGTTGTAATATTTGAACTTGTAATAATTGCATTTGTATTGTTGCTTATTCAAGCACTATGCAACAAAGAAAAATATTCAAATTTGTATTTTATTCTATTGAAATTGAAAGTCAAACTAATGTTAGAATTGAAAAACAACAAATTAAATCTTAGGGAATACATCAAATTAAACATTAGGAAATACATTAAATTCATCAAATTAGGGAATGCATTTGTTGTCCCCATGCCAAATGTAGCCCGGTCACCCAAGTGGCTATATGTAGCCCAATTTATTGCTCCATAGCCCCTTTTTTTTGTTAGCCCAAAATCGTAGGAGATGAGTTTTTGAGAGAAAGAGGTCATTTTGTCTATGTGCATGGCTTTTAGCCCATGGCTGGGGATGGCCTAAGATATTATGATATAGGGCAAATTTCAATTTAGTACCCTGTGGTTTGGGTTCGATTTTGAAATGATACCTAAACTTTCTTTTTTTGCAATTTCGTACCCTATAGTTTCAATAATTTTCATTCGTGTTCTTCCGTCAGCATTCTGTTAGTTGGCCAGTTAAATGCTGATGTGGAAAAGAAAAACAAAAAGATTGCTTTTTTTTTTTTAGAGAAAAAAGATTGCTTAAACACAAAGCAGCCTTCTTCTTCAATCCTTCGCCTCTTTCGAAGATCCGCCGCCGTGTCAGTCGCCGTCGCCGTACCGCCACCCTCCTCCTCCGCCATCTTCAAAGAAATCTACAATTTCAAAAACCCCAAACGGCCCAGTAGTTTTCGAAGCAACCAAAGAGCCATCAATGTCTACCTCACCATACTGCAAAATCAACACAAATCTCATACATCCACAACCACTAATTAGAGCACAACAACAACCAATCAGCTGCAAATTTAAGCCTCATACCTCGTTCTCAATCACCGCAATTCGCTTCCCGTGCTCCACAGTCAATATATGGTTAAGCAATGCGGTCTGCCAAATTCCATTTTCACAAGTGCATTTCAGTAAATTATGAGGCTTTCGGATAAAATCGTCTGCCATAAAATTAGCTACTTCAATTGCAAAATGGGAATATCAAAACAAAATGGAACCTTTCCGGAGCCAAGAAGCTGGTGATTATGGTGGCGGGGATGTGATTGTCGGGTTCAATCTGGGTCAAAACGTCGGAGCTTCACCATCCGATTGAAGGGCAACGTCACCTGGGATCGGATTGGCGTCCTCGCCGTCTGGAACCTCCCCACCGCCTCCGACTTCAGCCACATCGTCCTCGCCGATTTAAAAAATGGGTCGTTCCTCCGGTTCGGCTCTTGCTCCCTCGCCGAGTTCTGGGTCGGGTAATCGGACAGGTTGGGTCCATACCGAGCCGACGATGCTCGATAATTGCAAGGTGTTGTCGAAGAATTACAGAGTTCGCCCAATACCTCTCATGCCTTTTCTTTATCGTATAACAACTCATGGCTTTGGATCGGAATCAAAATTGTGTATATAGTTGAGATTCCTTAATGCGGGGGTATAATGTGTACCGAAATTGGGGATTTCGGAGGAGGGAAGTTTGGGGTTTTTGAAATTGTAGATGTCTTTGAAGATGGCGGAGGAGGAGGGCGGCGGTACAGCGACGGCGACTGACACAGCGGCGGATCTTCGAAAGAGGCGAAGGATTGAAGAAGAAGAAGGCTGCTTTGTGTTTAAGCAATCTTTTTTCTCTAAAAAAAAAAAAGCAATCTTTTTGTTTTTCTTTTCCACATCAGCATTTAACTGGCCAACTAACAGAATGCTGACGGAAGAACACGAATGAAAATTATTGAAACTATAGGGTACGAAATTGCAAAAAAAGAAAGTTTAGGTATCATTTCGAAATCGAACCCAAACCACAGGGTACTATATTGAAATTTGCCCTATGATATACCTATATAGTAAATTATATATGTATTATATGAGTACTACACAAGCGAGAACTATAGTATGCTTATATTACATATAGTGCCATATATTACATATAGTACCATAATATTCCACATGGGCTCAAGTTATGTTCATTATAGTAAAAAAAAAAATGACAGTATATATTTTGGTAAGAAATTGTCTAAAACAACATATTTTGGATAATTTCCCTGGACTTTGGTATTTGCTAGGGAGTTGGGCTTTGGTCCCACTGCACCAACAAAAGAACTGAAATTGCTTCAGTTTCCACACTTTTGTCTGCTTCTGGAGAAATACTTGCCATTCACAACACAATCTAGTCAAATCTATTCCCCTAGTCGATTTTTTTTCTCTGCCTGAATGAAAAAGTAGCTGCAATACCTGATCAATTCACTGCTGGGAATTGAAGGAAGCAGAGCATTAAGTTAGGGCAAAGAACCAACCCGTCAAATGGAACCAATTGACAAGCATAGTTTCAAGCTGGGGTTCATAGGGGCTGGTAACTTGGCGTCAAGTGTTGCCAGCGGATTGGTCAAACAGGGCATTCTACCTCCTTCAAGAATTGTCACTGCACACCGCAACCCAGAAAGCCGGGTGGACTTTACATCAATTGGAATTAAGGTTTACCAGAAAAACCGTCAGGTATATAAGATACAACCATAATTTTCACTATTGGATGCGACCAGGTCAATATATAGATTGTGATTAACCGTTAAATTTACCATGTACTGGTATGTCATAAATTGTTGTGTGGTAGAAAGAATCTATGGATTGCGGAATCGAACATTTCTTTTGGTGTCATTTCTTTTTCTCTGTTAAGTGATTAATGGGTCTGTTTCTGGGTTGCTGGTTTCTTTGGTCTTAAGATATTGATTTACCCAAAATGCTGAACATTAGTCATAAGGTTATTTGCTCAATGCAACACAATTGAACAACAAGCAGAGTTAGAACATGACTGAATTTGGTAAAGTATGTTACCTCTGCGTTCTTATTTTCATTTTAATGGCATACTGATATTCAAATGAAAGTTCGAAAGGAAAAGATGCAAATTGAAAAACGGATATTGTTTCATTGTACTAAGTTCAGTCATTCTGACGTTCACTGCTGCAAGAGAGAAGAAGCATTCTACTTTTCACCTGCGGAACAAAATAAGTATTTACTCATGTATTAATGACCTTGTAGTCCCCACATTTTTCATTTTGCCTCCATTTTATTACACTACTCTTATAGCTTCCATTCACTTT
Source organism: Spiraea crenata (assembly GCA_033992175.1). Lineage (NCBI taxonomy): Eukaryota > Viridiplantae > Streptophyta > Magnoliopsida > Rosales > Rosaceae > Spiraea > Spiraea crenata. Next base: position 62,966 of record JAVBHV010000011.1, on the reverse strand, counting down.
TCTCTTTTTCTTTTTCATTAACATCATGGCCAGGTAGTTGAAGAGTGTGATGTAATCATTTTCGCAGTGAAACCTCAAATACGTACGCCTTCTGTTGCTTGGTTTTCTTTTCCTGTCCACATTTGAATACAAAAATTGGCCTATGTTTTACTCTGAAATAGGTTTTCCTCACCCTAATCTCGAGCAACTATTGCTCTTAGTGTCTTACTCTGCTGAAAAAACTTTACATGTATCATTATTATTAACAATCTGTTAATTATGGATAATCTTTATTAATTTTTAACACAGTAGGTGGAATGAGAGAAGAGGTTAGGTGTTTGGAATGCTAGAGGGGAGAAAAGATCTTACAAAAGTACATGTGCTCAGCATTATATTAATGAACTATGACCGAAATCAAATAATGAGAAACTTGCTACATTGGCCTAAAATACTTGACAATTGTAGTAATGTATGATATTGTTTTTACTTCTTTTCTTTTTTGTAAACTGGATTGTTCAATATGCAGTTAAGGAAGTAATCTCAGACTTACGGCCGCTACTCTCACAAAATAAACTTCTTCTGTCGCTTGCTATAGGACACAAATTGAAAGGTCTACAGGTATGCATAAATAACTGCTACATGAAATTGGCAGCCTGTTGCACTTTATCATTAAATCACATTAACTTTAGATGGTGATGATCCAACTTCAGAACCAATCCATTACAAAATGAAGATTTCTTAGGTTCATGTCCTCCCCAGCCTAGAGTCACCGTGTTATCCAGTCAGTAAGTTTCAATTGCATGACATCCTTAAAGAAATGACTTCAGCTATCTAGTAATTAAAACAGGAGGGTCATCTCATCATAGAGAGAAATTAAAATCAAATGACACAAAACACGGATGCTAACAAATTTTGGCATGCCCTATTCCATAATGCACTACTGATACCTGAATGTTGCAAATTTTTCAATTTTTTTATTTGTTTTCTTAAGCTCTCTGCTTGTACCTTCTTGGCAAAGTTTTGTAAGATTATTCATACAAGTCAAGTTTCTGAACTAGCACACTTCTAGTGCTTATTTGTTCAAATTTTTTACACAGGAATGGGCTGGTCATGGTCGACTTGTTAGAGTAATCCCTAGTACTACTTCTGTCATTGGTGAAGCAGCTACAGGTAACAGCTTGCTCCTTGTTCTCACATGGTTATGTTGTAACAAAAGTAACTCTTTCTAAATTGTTAGTGTTCAACCTCATGCCCCTTTCACCTTTCATTTAAAGGACTAACTAGCAGATTCAGTCCATAAGGCATCAATGCTGCTACTGTATGGGAAAAGTTCTCAAACTTGTAATCAATGGCGTATAGGATTGAAGTTCATGTCAGGATAAAGACCTAAAAGCATAGGAAGAGCTCCAGTGGCCCTTATCACTAAGATACGCTGTTTATAACATACCTCTGTCATAACTTGTGTGGAGTAATTATATAGTAGAAGTATAGATTTTATCTGTAGTCTCCTTTTCAGTACACGGGATGTTGAATAATATATTAAACAGTTATGCACTTGGGAGAAGCTGCCACGGAAGATGATGGAGAGCTAGTAGCAGATCTATTTGGAGCTGTTGGCAAGGTGTGGAAAATGGACGAGAAATTGTCTGATGCTGCTGGTGCTGTCGGGTATGTATAGTCCTTCCTATGATAGAAAAAATAAATACAGCCACACATGTAAAAGGGCACTATCATGCTGCTTCTTACTTGTATTTAGTATGGAAATGCACTGGCTCTTGCAATTAGATATCATTCTGTTTGCACATTTGCATGGATTTCAACAATGCTGAGAGATGCATATTTTAGAGCTCTTCCTTTTGTTTCAATTGATACTTTATACGGTACTAGAGTCTGCAGATATGCCCTCGAACATAAGCATCTCTTTGCTGAAAAAGCAAATGCATAACTGAGTGGACAGGCATATAACACCAAGAGAAGTCCACCAAGTTTAGTCACTTTTTGTTTTGATAATTCGCAGTGGTTCTGGTACAGCATTCGTATATATAGCAATAGAAGCTATGGCTGATGGAGGTGTAGCTGCAGGCTTACCACGAGAACTTGCTCTGAGTCTCGCTGCTCAAACTGTAAGTAGAATCTGTAACATATATCTGAATTCTTAAGAATCTAGTGTTCCAAGATTATAAATATGCCTCTGATCCATATAACTTTTTCCTGTCTCTCTTGTTTTACCGAAGTTCTATGGAGCTGCATCCATGATCATGAAAACAGGAAAACATCCAGGTCTGCTGAAAGACCAAGTTGCTTCACCAGGAGGGACCACCATTGCTGGGATTCATGAACTTGAGAGAGGTGCTTTCCGTGCAAGCATGATGAATGCGGTGGTTGCTACTACTAAACGTAGCCATGAGATGGGACAATGACTGCGCTTTCGCCTCTTGGCACCCACTAAAGGCACACATACCAAAAACTACTATGTGTGTATTAGTATTACCAAAAATATCACTTCACTTTTTTTATTACAATTTACTACTATTGTTACAATTTAATACCAAATAAAAACCAAAGAGCCCACTACAACCCACGCACCCTACATACATGAATTGAAAAAAAAAAAAATTGAAAGAAGAAATAATTTGGAGGAACACCTGCAAATTTAAAGGATTTGTTTCCTCAAATTTGAAGGATCCTTCAATTTGAAGGAATAGCATTTGGAAGTCAAGGAAAATGACGTTTGGTTGCCAATAGGAGGGGTAGGGAACAGCTCCTTCAGATTTGAAGGAAAAGCTCCTTCAAAAGCGAAGAAACATATCCTTCAAATATGAGATAGTGTTGGGCATTTTTGTAGTTGTTTCTTTGAATATGAAGCTGCTTCAAATTGAAAGCTGTTCTTTCAAAATTCAAACAGAATCCTGAATTCAAATATGAAGCTGTTCCTTCAAATTGGAAGTTGTTTCTTGAAGGATCAGTTCTTTCAAAATTCAAACAGAATCAAGATTTTGAAAGGCTGTGTTCCTTCAAACTTATGGAACTGTTATTTTAAATTCTTGAACAATTTTGTTCCTTCAAGTTAAGTAGAAAATTGTTCTTTCAAATTAGTAAGTGTTCCTTCAAAATTGACAATTCAAATTTATGGAATTGTTCCTTCAAATTCAAGTTAAATTATTAAATATTCATTCAAAATCAGCAATGTTCCTTCAAACTTATGGAACTGTTTCAGCGCGTGTATGTAAAATTATTATTAAAAGTGTATAAGCCAATTAAAAATAATATGTGTCAAAGTAGAATTATATTGTAATGTTTAAAGTGTAGTAGTGTTTTTAGGTATTTTGCTCTTTAAGTAGTACAAAAATGTAATTATTTGTTGGATTAATGACTCACAAAGACATAGAAAAATATCTACTTCTATGTTAGGACATTCGATTTGAATGTTCTCCTCTAAGGATAACACTAAATTATACATTAAAACTAAAATGTGATGATACACACCCACGCGCTCACCCAAACCTTCCTGTTGCGTCGCCTCCTTCCTCGCCCCGCCTTTCTCCGGCCACCCAAGTTTCCCGCAAGCAACCGCCAAACTCCTTTCCTATTCCGTCAAATCACCACCCAATCCCAATCAATTCATCAACACACAACGAGAAGATGATGAACAACTCTTCCAGCCCCATACTTCTTTTAGATATGACGAATACGATGGTCATTGGAGACCGTGTTTGTGGATGCAGCCGAGCTTCTAATAAAGTAAGTACCATCTACGATGCCTTTTTGTTCAACTTGGTTCACATAAGTTGATTAAAAAGTACCGAAAGTTGATGCCTTTTTATTCAACTTTTATCAACTTTTTCATATGAAAGATAGAAACCATTTTGTTTAATAATTTACAGGAAAGATTCGGTGCATCTGCAGTTTTGGATGACGTTTCAAGCAATAATGGAGGAAAGAAGTCTGTGTTTTCGTGGATTGTCAAGAACACAAGCAAGTTTGAGAATCGGCTCTTGCGCTATTGTAGCTTGGCTTTATAGATTGTGTCGCATCGTAGACGATTGGAGATTTTGGCTTTTGCAATTTTGTTTTAAATTTGTATATGAGATTTTGATTTTCTTTTGAAAGTTGTGTGCTTGCTAGTCGGTTTTCTTGTTTTTTTCTCCTCAATATCTTTAAGCAGGGTTCATGTTAGAGTTTGGCGTCTGTGTTTGCACGATCAAAAATTAACAAACCCATATGTGCGTACGTTTTCATATAAAGATTTGTCTAGTCTTCGACCACTATTTCGGGGTTTGTGTAATGGGATATTACCCAAGCTTTTTCCAAAGTTTGTGTTTCTGTGTTGATATTAATTGTTTCTATATTGTATTAAACTGTTTCTGTATTGTAACGAACTGTTTCTGTGTGGTATAAACTGTTTCTGTGTGGTAGAAACTGTTTCTATGTTGACATGAAATGTTTCTATGTTTATGTGTGACATGAACTGTCTCTGTATTCGCATGAACTATTTCTGTGTTTATAGCATGAACTGTTTCTATATTGCATGAACTGTTTCTGTGTTTTTGTGTTTCTGGCATGAGCTATTTCTGTGTTGCATGATCTGTTACTGTGTCCCATGAATTGTTTCTGTATTACTGTAAGCGTGTTACGTATTACTGTTCATGTGAGCATGCATCATTAGTCAAATTATTTTTTTATTATACTAATTATTATTTTGTCCTTGTAGGATAATATTTAAAATACTTGTCCTAACATAGAATTAGAGTTTTTTTTTTGTTCTTAAGGGTCATTGTCGCTTATTTCTTATTGGAATATTATTTTTAAATAGAGTATGTACATGGAAGTTTTTAACTTTTTGCTTTTACATTTTTGAGTTAAAAACAAGCTACTTTTCACTGCTAGTTGGAGTTTTCGACAAACAATTATAACGAAAACCTTCTGTTCATGTTTATCATCATCAGCATTGGGGATACTTGGTACATAATATAACTGAAACATAATTCAAGATTGTTCATGCCTAATGCATATGAAAACCATGCAAATAGAAACCGAGTAGCTCCTCGTAATCAAGAATATATATATAGGAAAGTTCTACTGTACCCATTAAAAAGAAAAGGCACCAATACCCTTTTTTTCCCTTTTTAAATTAAACGAATCTAGACCATTGATTAAGCACAATATTTCTTGATCATTGAATTTTCTTTAATATAATCACACCATTGATTAAGCAATTGAATTAGCTAGCCATTGATTAACAATGATTAATAGGGTTTAGGTTTTGGCACTTTCGGCTGTCCTCTTTCTATGCAATCATCTTCTATTGCTTCATACCATCTTGGTTTTCTCACTTTCAACCAAACTCTTGTGGTGCTGCATATGTTTAATGGTTACGGAGTTAGTAGGCATTAACCTCTTCCAATTTGTTTCTTTTTTCCATCAATAAACCTCAATGTTGGTCGATTTTGCACTTAATGCTTATGATTTTCCAATGACATCGAAAGTATATGCTTTTTCCATGAACAAAAGTTCTTTTTTCCATGAATAAACCTCAAGCCAAATTACAATTGGAATTCCATTACAATTTATGGCAACAAGCTTAGGTTCCATGTACAAGTTAATGAGTTACAACAAGATGTTCAGAGGTTACAGCGTTATCTTGCCGAAGTACAACGATAGGTGAAGCGTTACAGCTTGGGGTAAACTTTTCAGCTTAATGAGGCACGTAATTACTACGAAGGTAAGAATACATCATCATGGGCAGAGTTACTGGATTAAGGTGGAGCATTACGGCGACAAGTTTAGGTTCCATATACAAGATAATGAGTTACAGCAGGACGTTCAGAGGTTACAGCGCCATCTTGATGAAGTACAACGACAGGTGAAGCGTTACAGCTTGGGGTGAACTTTTCAGCTTGATGAGGCACTTAATTACGACGAAGGTAAGAATATACCATCATGGGGAGAAGTTACTGGGTTAAGGTGGAGCATTACGGCAACAAGCATAGGCTCCATGTACAAGGTAATGAGTTACAGCAGGATGTTCAGATGTTACAGCGTCATCTTGCTGAAGTACAACGACAGGTGAAGCGTTACAGCTTGGGGTAAAATTTTCAGCTTGATGAGGCACTTAATTACGATGAAGGTAAGAATACATCATCATGGGAAGAAGTTACTAGGTTAAGGTGGAGCATTACGGCAACAAGCTTAGGTTCCATGTACAAGGTAATGAGTTACAACAGGATGTCAGATGTTACAGCGTCATCTTGCTGAAGTACAACGACAGGTGAAGCGTTACAGCTTGGGGTGAACTTTTCAGCTTGATGAGACACTTAATTACGACGACGGTAATAATACATCATCATGGGGAGAAGTTACTGGGTTAAGGTGGAGCATTACGGCAACAAGCTTAGGTTCCAATTTCGTAGGTGAGGCTTTACAGCTTGAGGTAAACTAATGAAAACAACATACAAGCCTAAATTACAAGGTTAAGGGGAATATTTGTTGTAAAGATTTGACATAAGTACAATACGCTAGGATTACAACATCATCTTCACAAGTTACAGAGGCGTGATAAGGTTTCCAATTTCGTAGTAAGCAGCAACTGTAGGTAACTTATAAGTCCAATTTACAAAATTAAGATAACTAGCTATAGCAAAAATCTCATCACAACCTCTAGCAGCAATAAATCCATTACTGAACACAAAGGCATCACTTGGAATTGCTCAATAAGTTTCAAAGATTCAATTACAGCTAGGATGTGGTGAATCCATCTACAATTCAACAAGTTAGGTCCACAACCTGTGTTTTAAGTCTATTCAAACTTCCTGGTAGTCTCCCTCTTTTTCTCTTTGCGCCTACAAGTGGCTTCGTTGGTGATAGGGGGGCTTTAAACGTCACGGATTTTCGAGGTTCTCTTCGTTTGGTTGTTGGCTCTTTCATACCTTTTTCATTAGGGACCATCTTTTGATCCATCATGAACTTCCCTTGTTTTCCATTGATGTGATCAAGAAGTCTGCTTCGGTACATGTTGTTCACTGATTTGATCATGGTAAGTGAGACTTCTTGATGTTCTCGTATCGAATTCCACCCCTGTAGTATAGTCAAAGGAAATTTCATATTACAAACTAAAAACAACACTAATCATGACAATATTGACGTGGGCTTTATTACCTTCAAATCCCTAAGTTTCGTTTCCGATAATTCTGACCCCCACTCCATGAAATTACACATAAACACCACAATCATATGAATTTGGTTGGGTTGGAACTTCCGGCCATTTGATTTTAAAGTCATGTTCCATTCGAGGCGAAAAGGACAGATTACATTCGCCCAATTTTTTGACTTAATGAGACTCAAGTTAGTTAACATGTATAACATCTTTGGACTCATATACACTGCAGATGTCGGACAAAGCAAAGTCCCAACTACATACAAAACAAATGCAGCCTTGAACAAGTCATCCGTCGAATCTGCAAGTTTAACCTTGCTCTCCACATGACTAATCCAAACTTTGTCATCTTTCTGACAAAATTCCGTTTTCAGATTGTCCATATCTCCCATCGAATCACTAAGTTTAACATCAGTTCCACCATTATTGACGCCCATTATTTTCACAAAGTCATCAACTCCAATCAGCAACATCTATCCATGTAACTGAATGGAACAATTGTACGGATCAAAACATTCCAGCAACCAACTACACAATGGTCTTCTAATGGTGCAGCCTCCCAACATCAAGAGAAATTCGAAACCCATTTCCTTTACAATCGTTTTTTGATTCTCAGAAAATCATTTGAACGAAAAACAATTTGTCAGATTGACAAGAATGAGTGTGACCAACCTTGAAAGAGCTGAAATACTGAAAGAGGACAATGACGCGATCGATCGGTAACATATATGTAATCGCAGATGGAACTCAGATACACTGCAGATGTCGACAATGGTGATGAGGCACTTGAAAATTCTAGGGACTTGTACAAAGAGATGATGAGTTCCAATGGCCTAAATATCTACAACGCATATTAACTAGATTCCGTCTGAGAGGAGTTGCGCTGGGTTTAGATTGAGTTTGAGATGAGTATGGTTTAGTATTAGCGTGAAGGGATATATAGATAGGAAGGGGTTTAGGGTTTAAATCAATGGGTGATATTATTTTCATTAGTATGAGATCAATGATTGTAATTAAATTATGTTTAATGGTTAAAAAAAAAAAAGGCACCGGTGCCATTGAAAAAAAAAAAGTGATGAAGTCAGCAACCGCTCCGGTCGTCGCCTGAACTTATATGGGCTGGGAGCGGGTCTGAACGCTCTCCGCTCCCCTCCCCAACGGTCCGGCGTTCGCGCGAAGAAGAAGATGCAGCAACGACGGTGTTCTGTTTTCAACCACAGAGAACGTTGTCGTTTCTACTAAGTGAAAACGACGTTGTTTTCTGCTGCGTTTTGTGAGTTCAATTGGCTGCAGCGCGTGCGCGTCGTTTTGAGGATTCTTCGAGTGCGTTCATTCATTCCATTCCGCCACTGCAGTCACAGCCGCAACAAACTTGATCCAAAATTGAAGAATCGCCGACTCCTCCTTGTCAAATCGAGTTCAAATTTGACAAGGAGATCCCGATTGCTCCGCCGCGCCTCAGATCCGTTCTTCTTCTCTCTCCATCGACCCTTCGCTGCCGCTCTCCGCCATCACGCCGACGATAATGTCAGTTTCTCTGTCTCTTTCTTCGTTTTCAGATTTTGAGATTTTGCTATTATGATTTAGCTCATGTTTGAGTTGCAATTCTGTTTGGTAGATGAGAAATTGCAGGAAAATCGAGAGTTTGTGTTTCATATTTTTCTAGGTTATGAGTGTTTGTGCTGTATTATTTTTCTGCAGAAATTTGTGCAAGGATTTATTCAAGAACTGGTCAAATTTGGACGATTGAGCGCTCAGCCGTCCCCGATTGCTTTCTTCATTCATTCCTGTCCATTTCAGCCGCAACAAGTTCAATTCCAATTTCCAGGTATTTAATTCCTAATGATACGACCCGTTTCGAAAAATCCCCGAAAAGCTGTGAATTGACCAAAATGCCCCTGATGGTCAAACGGTTGACTGTTGATTCGTAAGGAATTTCATATTCAATATTGGACTCTATGAGAAGAGCTCGACGATACGATTAGGTCCGTGAGGACGGAATCGAGTTTCGAGTTTAACGAAGACGTTATGGACCGAAAATGAAAATAAACACAAGGGACAAGGAGACATGTGGCATATGCTAAGTGGTCCAGGTGTTATGTGACTCATACGTGTCACTATGTGAGGTTACAACCGGCACCCAAACGTGGCTTCATCAAAAACAGAAAAGAAGAAAGAACGGAGAAAAAGGAAACTGGTCTTCCTCACGCCGCCGCCGACTCGTCCAAAAGCTTCATCGTCGATCACCACCGCTGACCACATGCACTGTGCTCGTCTCGTCTTCGGCGACTCATCCCCGAAGTTGCAGCCTCAGAACCGGAGCGGAAGGTCGCCGGCGACTTGAGACAGAAAACCCAATGGCGAACACCCTCAATGCCGTTGACTTCACGCCGGCCACCAATTGAGGAAATGGAGTCCAGATTCTTCATTAGCTCGTCACCACGAACACAGAGCACCTCGTATCGTGGTCGGAGACCGCCGAAAACGCCGGCAACAAGCTCGCCGGAATCCGAGCTTTTCCGATCCTTTTTCCGGCCAATTCTGGCCGTGGTAAGTCCCGATTCTTGTCCCATTGGTTTTGTTGGATTGTGTAGATGAATTTGGATATAAATTTCATGGAAAACCGTTGAGAATCGAGGGAATTGGGGATCGCCGGAATCCGCCGCCTTTCGAGGCTTTTTCCGGCCAACTCCGGCGACATTAGGTCTTGGAAGTTGGATTTTTGGGTTCCTTGGATTCTGTAGATGCGTTTTGATATAAAAATCGTTGATTTTGGTTGAGAATTGAAGGAGTTTGAGCTTTGGGGATTTCGGCCGGAAAATCTGCAGAATCCGGCGACGGCGACGGCGGCGCCGGTGCTGACGTCAGCAACACGTGGGTGCCACGTATGCGCCATGTGTCTACCACGTGTTTGCCACATGGACGCCACGTGTCTACCACGTGGGCGCCACGTGTCTGCCGCGTGGCTGCCACGTCAGCATGCCGGTGCTGACGTCAGCCCTAACGTTGACCGTCAGTCAACGGCGTTGACTGGCCGTTGACCACCGTTGACCGGCCACTTTTTCGAGTGGAAACGACGTTCCGGATCCGATGGCGAACTCCATTTTGCCATCCGAGTTACGGTTAAACCCCAATTGAGTGAAATATGGAGAATTAGGGTTTTCACGATTTTAGTTTGGTTGTGGTTATTGATTGTGGTTGTTGGGACATTCAGGCTGAACGAATTCCACGGGAATAGCAAAATTGGACAGAGCATGCAGACGAGGATGAAGAGGACCGCCCGGTATCACTGTGAGTGGACGGGTTTGATTTAAAATGTGTTTTGAGCATGCTATATCTTATTATATATTTTTATATGTTGGTAAATGATTGGATGTTGGACGATATGCATATTTTGATTTATGATTAGTACAGATGATGGCACACCTGAGAATCCAGTGGGTTAAATTCCCAGTGGGTTCTAAGCATACGATGTCTGGGCACTGGTGGTTAAATTCCCCTTGTCCTAACATCCGGGCATGGTGGTTAAATTCCCCTTGTCCTACACACCGTCACTGGTGGTTAAATTCCCCAGGTCGGATTAGATCACGGCCGTAGGTTTATATTGTGAAAAATGCACAGGTATGCCTATTGTGATACCTTACTGTACTACTTCTGCATGCTCATTATAGTAAAGGCTTTTACTAGGTGTTTTTAAACTATGGGGGTTATTATATTGATTTGTAAACGTTTTTCACTGATCTTTATTTTCCCTGTCCACTCACCCTTGTTTTTGCGCCCCCACAGGTTCTGATACTGTTGAGCACCACCGAGACGAGCGGCAAGGTCCAGGGTAGCTCTATTCTGTGTTACAAAGAGTGGGACTCTCTTTGTCTTTTGTGTATTTCAGACTCGTGTAAACTCTTCACTTCCGCTGTATAGAAGCTCTGATATTGTGTTTACGGTTGAGTTGTCGAGTTACATCATGTTGTTTTATCTTTTGTTGTTTCTTTCGAGCTTAAAGGCTTCGTCACTCTTTGGGGGTGACGGCCGCACCTCCCGGGCCCCACTTTCTGGGGCGGGGTGTGTCACCTAAATCCCTAAATTTCAATTGATGATTAAAATGCAAATTGTGATTGGATTTGTTTGATGTTTGCTTTAAATTTCTTTGAATGCAATTGTGATTGGATGTATTTGGTATAGTGGTCGGCTGGAGTCAATTGTGATTGGATTGGATGTATGATATGAATGCAATTCGGCTGGGAAGATGTTCAACTTATAGATTATCTTTAAATTTATTTATGTTTATTTGGTATAGATTATGGTTAATTGATTTATGTTTATTGCCTATTTGCAATGAGGTCATTATGCGACGTTTTCATGATATGAAAAAACGTAAGCTACCACTTTTGTAATTTTATTTCATGTATTTAATGTTATTAATGACATTTGTATTATTTAAATTCTACAGTATTTAGATATTTTAATTTTTTTTTGGAACGTTTAAGCTTTTGTGTTCCGCTCCTCTCCTACAAAAATCCTGGGTCCGCCACTGGTAGTTAGGGTTTCTTCTTAACAATGGAGGATCAGATTTAATACATAAGGTTGAAGAAGGTAAAATGTCTTGTCCTTATTAGTCTTTTCATGAAAGATTGAAATAATATTTAATCTTAAAAAATGAATGTGGGGTGTAAATAAAATTTTCCTTTTGGAAATTTACAAGTAAAATGCTAGAGGCACTATATTTTTTTCCCACTATGTTTTTTGCCCAGTCTGTTCCTATCTGTTTGATGCCTATGCTCCAAGTGCTTCAGTTCCTATGTGTATGAGTATATCTTTCTTTGTGTTTGAATTCATGTAGTTTTGTTTTCAACTTTATTATATTACTTTTGAGTTCTTAGTCATACTTCAAAAATAAAAAAATCTGAATCTTAATTATACGGGTTAATTGTATTGATGGAATATTTATTCTCTTCATCAGGAATGGGCTGGGCACAGCCGATTTGTTAGGGTGATGCCAAATACTCCATCTGCTGTGGGTCAGGCAGCATCAGGTACGCCGTTTATTATTTAATGTTTCAGGTCTTTTCTTTAAAACCAATCTGTAAATTGTGTATGGACTGTTGCACATTGTTATGCACCATGGATGCACTCACGTAGGACTTGCGATGAGTATTAAGTAGTGGTGGCTATATGATGGAAATAGAGGGTGATGATTATATTGTTGTTGGACCAGATTCGGATTGCTTGATGTGCTTCGGGTTTCGATTCTGCCTGGTTTGGCCGGCTTTATTTGGGTGTTTCTCTGTTAATTTAGTTGTTCAGTTGTCTTTGTAATAGTTATAGTTAATCGGTTCATCGGTTAAGTTGATCTTTTCCGGTTGTACTGAAGCCTTCTCTAATGAGTTGGCTTGTTTCTACTGCCTAGTTGCAGTGAATTTATGAATCCTGTTAGGAGTATTAGACATTTCTTGTCCGGTCGATGTCTGAGTTTGTACTCCTTTGTTTGGTTTGCCAAACGCTTTTATAATATATTTTTGTTGATCAACAGTATCATAAGGTGACCTTGGTTTGCAGAAATCGGATGAGGTAAATGAATTAGATTCATTTCCCAAGTTTGGTAAGTGCATAAAGGAGTTGAGTTAATTGAATATTTCGAGCCATTGTACTCATTATGTGACTCGTCCTCATCAATTTAGATGCAGATTGTCTTTCAAGGATATGGAAGTACCTCACATAATCTCATGTGATACACATTGATTCTTATCGTAGGTATAGGACTGTATAAAGTTAAAACTTTGGAATTATTCCAGAAAAGAAGTGTAGTATAATTAAATAATATATACCAAACTCGCATATGCAGGTAAAGTCATCAAGTGTACTTGTTGCTACATGCATAATTTAAGTTACAAGTAACAAACCTTTGTAAGAAGTGTAGTGTAATTAGATAATATATACCAAGCTTCATATGCAGATAAAGTCATCAAGTGTACTTGCTCCTTCACCAACAATAAGCTTTTATGTTCTGCACGCATTAGTTCTATAAACATGCATTCAAAGACTGAAATATAAAAATAAAAAACCACCCACAACCATTCAGAAACAAACAAAAAAGAGGGAAAACAAGCCACCGAGAATTTCCAATTGGTTTTATTCAATTCATTTGAAAATGGCTGAGAGAGATGAAAACTTGGTTACCATGGAGAATGAGCTGTTTGTGAAGCAAGTCACCAAAAGAGGAATTGGACAAGGAAGCCGAGGAGATCATCCAGCTACCGAAATTGCCTCCACCACTTCAAAGGTGAGCATTTCAATCCATGAGGAGGCAATCAAAACCAGTTCTAGGGAGAAGAGACTCAAAACATTAAGGGAAGCAACAGCAAAAGAATCTCAACCAGAATTGGCTCACAATCAAGATTCCAAACCAAAAATCCAAAGGGTTCCCTTCATGCTCCGAGATCACAGGAATTTTGACAAATACTACGAGCCAAGGGTAGCAGCTCTTGGTCCTTTTCATCATGGTAAACCAAAGTATGAGCCAGCAGAGAACGTCAAGCTCAAATTAGCAGTAAACTTTGTCACAGATAGCGAACAAAATGATGAAGATCTGCTGAGGAAGATTGAGAAGAACATCAAGCAACTAAGGGAGTTCTATGAGGAGGAAGCAACAAAAGACTATGACGATGAGGCCCTTGCTTGGATGATGTTTGTTGATGGATGTTCGACATTGGAGCTCATACACAAACATGACAAATCAGAGAAATCCAAGATTAAGAGAGACCAGGTGGCCTTTCTCGAACAGGATGTGTTCTTGCTAGAGAACCAAGTCCCTTATCTAGTCCTCGAGTTGTTGATCAGCTCAAGCAACAAACATGAGGAATTGAAGAACTCCATTAAGAAATTTGTTCACACGCACGGCGTGGATCCAGATAAGGAGCCATCAGATCAAGCACTGAATCAAAATCAACAATCAACCGGGCAGCAGGAGCACATAATACCCATGGAAAAAGACCAAGAACCAGCTCATCTTCTTGATATGCTTCGGACAACAATGTTACGATGTCCTAACAGCAAGAGGGATAATCAAAATTATATTAGCAACGGTCGTCCCCAAACTTTTCGCAATGTGCAAGAGCTTAACGCAGCTGGGATCCATTTTCGCGTGAGTACGGGCAACTGCTTAGGGGACATATCTTTTCAGTCTTGTCTTCCGTGCTGTGGATTCCTTTATCTGCCTAGAATAAAGGTAGACGACTCGATGGGGCCTAAGTTCATGAACCTTACTGCATATGAGATGTGTCCAGATTTCAAAAATGATTTTGGGGTCACCTCTTATATAGGCTTCCTAGATTCGCTCATTGATCAAGCAGATGATGTGAAGCACCTGAGGAAGAAGTGCATACTTCACAACTTTCTTGGGTGTGATGAGGAGGTGGGTACACTCTTCAATGAGATAGCAACTGACTTGGTGCCTAATCGTGATATTTACAGCAAGGTTAAAGATCAAATTGAAGATCACTACAAATCCAAGTGGAAAACGTGGATGGCTCAATTCGTCCACGACCATTTCAGTAGTCCCTGGACTTTCCTGGCTTTCATTGGTGTTCTCGTGGGGCTTGGGCTGAGCGGCATTGGGACATGGTATACAGTCTATCCTAAGCCCGGCGCCGAGTGACAGATGTAGGTGAATTATATATAGTGCGGATTACGGAAGGCTCAATCTTTACTAAAATTCGGATGTGTGGATTGTACTGTTAGATTTGACCTAACGCATTTGCTACAGCATCAGCAATACTTTAGTGCTGCACTTAATCAAAAAAATATTTATGTTGTAGTTATTCATGTTTAGGTGTGATTGTGTAAATTAGAAGTAGAAAACCTATATAGACTCTTATGTAATAGTTATACCCAATCCCGGTTGGATTGATAAACCTTAGTTGTTTCTCTATATAAATAAAAGACTATACAAAGGGATGATCATGGTTGAGATCAATCACATATTGTCTACTTTCTTTGATTCCTTCTCTATCACTTTCGATATAGTTACTTTTGCAACACGTTATCAGCATGATGTGCAGCATGACATTCTACAAGCTGCGTTCTAAGATTGAACGATTTCCCAATATGGAGTTTGGCCATCTTCAACAAGTAACCTTAAACCTAATTACAATTTGATTTTGTTTTTGTGCCATGTTCATATTTGTTTTCGATTATCGAATTGTCTATTTGCTTGAGTTGGGTGTGATTTTGAAAAGAGAGAAGAGAGGAACATTAGTCTTTGGCTCAACTGCACCTGACTCTGCGATAGCTAAGCCGTTCTCCTCCAAGCAGCACCAAGCAAGCCACGTGCCTGAAGCCGCGCCTAGACTCCGGTCTAGAAGACCTAGGCTCCCACCCAGATGATGACGCTTCGTGTCGTCTCCCTCAGCCTCTACAACCCATCGCTGCTCATAGAACCAGCAATCGCGATACACCGTTTCTTGGTGTAGACCAACGCCCAAACTATCGGGACCTCCAGCAGAGAAATCTGGTTGATTTCTCATTAGATTTGGAGAAGCCCCTACTTTCCTCGCTAAATATCGTGAAATCATGGCCACCACACCTGCCGCCGAGTACTACTGCGATTCATGAGGATCTTTGGTGATTGCACACGTCGACGACAATGTCATCAACCGGCCTAACCCCTTGCCCAATGAGAAACCCGAAGATTTCTCTATGTAGCTTTGGTGACATCCATGTCCATTGCGTCCCCTGTGCTTGCACCCATGAACTACCACCAATTCTTGGTGATAGAGCATGCCAACGACGTCATCCCCTTCATGGATGGACATCCCTGAAGGAAACCCGAGCTATTCCATCACCCGACAATTCCCTTTGAAACCTGTGAATCCGCAAGCTCCACAGCGATCGTTCCTCGAGCATGTCTCTCAGACCATCTGCTACCCGCACGATCACGACCCCAAGTGGCACCGTCATTTTTGACAATCCCAGCCTCCGGTCGCTGTTGCGATCAAATGAGCAAACCACCCGCAACAATTCTTGGGCCGGGTTTTGTTTCCAAGTCCCTAAATCAAACTGACACACCCCGACCCAAAAAGTAGGGCCCGGGAGTGCGGCCATCACCCCCAAAGAGTGACGAAGCCTTAAACAAATAAAAACGACAAAAACGGAAGAAAAAGAAATACAAATTAATATCAGAGCATCTACAGCGGAAGAGAAACAACACACTACAACTGCCCCAAGGGCGGAATACACAGCTGTACAGCTTAACTCATAACCTGCCTGACAAAGACAACGAAGATCTCCTACCCTTCGTTGGTGGAAGTAGAGCTATCGGCAGGTCTCAGTCGTCTCGGTGATGCACTTCAGAATCAAATCCTGAGGGGGCGCAAAAACAAGGGTGAGTGGACGGAGAAAGAAGTCAGTGAAAAACATTTAACAGATATGCCAATAACCCCCTCTGTCAAAACAGATAATATAGTAATATCATACCTCAATCCAGCCAATACGTACTGTAACTAACATCCGAGCAACCTATACACACAAAACATTCCCAACACTAAAACGTAATGTGGTCGAGGGCCATATCACCCGACCGAGATATATCTCTCATGAACGAGGGCCATATCACCCGTCCAAATAGCGTTCCCACGTGATCTCATGGAAGAGGGCCATACCTCCCAGACCATGATTTAATGGATGAGGGCCATACCACCCGATCCATACAATGCGCCCCTAATAGTACTAATCGCAAACAAACCACCTAGGAACAACCAAGCAACGACTACCAACAATAGTCACAACCAGCAGCATAACCAATTTCTAAGCATAAAAACATACGAATATAAATATACGAAAACAAAGCACACTCAAACACATTTAAAACCAAAACCCGTCCACTCACAGTGACACCGGGCGGTCGTCGTCGTCCTCCTCTGCAGGCACGATTTGGTTATGCTGATTCCTCGAAATCTGATCACCTAACAATCCCAATAATCCAAAGTTAATAACCGAAACTTAACGAATAACCGAGAAACCCTACTTTTCCTTGTTTAGCTCAATCGGGTATAACCGTATCTCGGATGGCAAAACGGAGTTCGCCATTGGATCCGGAACGTCGTTTCCACTCAGAAAAGTGGTTGGTCAACAGTGGTCAACGGCTGCTGACGTCAGCACCGGCGTGCTGACGTGGCACTGACACAGTGCAGACGTGGCGATGGCCTGGCTGCCACGTGGTGCTGACGTGGCGTGACACGTGGCGCTGATGTGGCGCCACGCGGCACACGCGTGTCATCCACGTGTCGCTGACGTCAGCACCGCGCGCCGGCCGGAATCTGGGGATTTTCCGGCCGGTTTCCCCAAAATCCTAAAACCTTCAATTCTCAACCAATTCCATCGAATTTTATGTCAAAACGCATCTACGGAATCCCAGGAATCCAAAAATCAAGGTTTCAAAGCTTACCACGCACTGTACTGGCCGGAATCACGCCGGAAAGCTCGCGGATTCCGTCGACGTCGTTGCCGGCGATTCCGACGGTTGCTGGCTCCGATCCTTGGTGCTCCGTGTTCGTGACGACGAGGCGAAGCCGATGCAGGTGATCGCCGGCCCGATCCGTCGCCGGAAGGGTCAAAGGCGGCGAAGTGTTTTCGGCGTTTTTTCGCTGTTCGGACCTGAGTTGCGAACTCGGGTTTCCATTTTGGGAAACTCGGGGTTAAACCGGGTTTTAAAACAACCCCAAAATATCTTCCCCAAACCGACCAATCAGAAGCTGCCACGTGGCACTTCACTACACCAAAAATCTGTTTTTCGTCCGTAACTTCTTCGATACAACTCGGAATTCGATTTCGTCTTCGTAGACGCGTTCATATCGTCGAGCTCTTCGCAAAGAGTACAATATTAAAAATAACATCTGTCACTATTCAAAAGTCAACGTTTGACCAAGCAAGGGCATTTTGGTCATTTCATACATTTTGGGAAATTTTCGGAACGGGTCGTATCACAAACCCAACCTTTGACTTGGGCCGTGGACATCTATGCCCTTCCTTTCAATCTAGACTGAATCATGTATGGTCCATCAGGCCTCTTACACTCAATTACAGGTCTAGTAGTCCAACGGTCCAAATGGCCATGGGTCTTCGCAGATCCAAACTTTTTTTGTTATTGTTTTCTTGCATTTTGCTTTTGTATATTTGTATTCATTTGAATTTGCAGATGTAACTAAACTGGAAGTTCATCATAAACCTTGAACCCAAAGTTTTGAGCGTATATACCTAAAGTTTCGAACCTGAACATCACCATACATGTCAGCTCCTAAAGTTATGCGCTATAACCTAAAATTATATGCTATAACCTAACGTCACATGTTATAACCTGAAATTTGCATGTTAATCCAAACCATGTCATAGAAATTGAAGTTCTCAACTTATTGTTCACCTATTTCTGCATCCAAATATTCATCAAAAGTTTCAACACCGATACCACTATTTATAATCCTACCACTATGTAAAGTTGTGACATCTGACCTAATTGCACCTCCAATTTGGAAAGCGCGGTAGTGTGTTGTTGGAGGGTACTATTAGTTGCTTGTTGATACTACAGAGAGTCCTAAGCAACCGTTTTCATTTTATCTTCAAGAGATGGTGATGGTCTCTACTGGAGTGAAGTGTTTGGTGGATTTAGAATATTGTTGGGGTTGCTCCATGACGGATTGGGATTGAACTTCAGACAAAGATTAAAGGTGTTGGAATATGGATCAAATATGTGCCTCTGACTTTTATATGCGTTCATGAGATTGGTTTGTTCTTGATTATACTTAGGTTAGGTAGAGATTGTAAAGCACAAATGTGTAGTGTGTCCTGGAAGTTAATCCATCATAAACCTGAATTTGAAGGTATAAAGGTAACCCGTGATGTGGACATTTCAGCAGGTTGTTTTTGAAAGATTCCCAACTTTCATTAAGTGATTCATCATTTGGCTCCGAGAATGTGAAGATTTGGTTCCTCCAAGCTGCAGTCGTCTATGGTGAAAACCACTTTTCAAGGAACTTCTTGTTCATAGCATTTCATGTAGTGAGCGTTGAAGGAGCTAAAGTCATTAGCCACATTTTTGCCTTATCTTTCAAGGTATGAGGGAAGATCCTCATCCTTAATTCATCCTTGGAAATATTCTGCAAGGGCAAGGAATTCACAACAATGTATAATTCTCTCATATGAGCTAACGGGTTTTCATTAGGTAAACCATGAAAGAACGAAAAGTATTAACATGTGAAGACTTGAGTTCATAATTCCTTGTTGTTTGTATCAGCTGAATGCATGTTGGAGACTTAGGTATGATAGGTTGAGCATAATCCTCAAGTGCTCACTGAACTTGGTCTCACATTTCGATTCTGTGAGATCCCATATTTAGTTTATGGGTAAACTTTTCTCCATATTAAGTTTTCGGAGACTAAAGGAGGAGTTTAACAATTGACAACTCGGGAATTTGGTTTATGTGACGTTTGTTGGAGTTGTGCCCTAAAAGCCAAATATTTTGAAATATTGTAAACAACTCAACTATATATATAAAAGGGCAAATATTTATTCATTCATGAGTGTGGCTTTTATATTATAGAGATAATATGATATTAATGAGTCCATTGGATTAAGGTATGACTACAATATCCTAAACGTCGTTAGGGCAAGGAGACTTGTAGGGCATAATACTTAATCCACAAAAATGTTCATAGCCGATGGAAAGTCAATTGGGCATTGACTATCTTGTGAGGCCGGTGTATATTGCATCAGGGTTAGCATGGTCTCGTGCTACGCGTATTGGATACGTGATGGATATACAGGTGCTTGTTATTGACCAAGTCCACTGAACATGACCGCCCCGAAGCTTAAACTTATGGATGCTTACCACATGTCAAGCGTTACAAAGCTTCTGGTTGTAGTATATAACTAGTCCTTAGACCTGAGGCATCTTGGGATATCTTGTGCTTAGCATCAGAAACTTTGACTTTATTTCAAGGTCGCTACATGGTTCAGTGACCCCATGGGTAAAGATTGGGTTTATGGTTATAGGTACGAAGGTACATGAATGCGCAATATGGAATCTATCACCTTCCAGTAATTAGTTCAATGGAAGACGATATCCCTCAGAAGCCACTTGACGATCCATCTCAGAAATCTCTGCAAAGAGTGTTTATTGATCAAGGGTTGGTTTGTAAGAACCGCTTCGTCAGAGATGGATCTTGGTGATTGAGATTCTTGATAGTGATTTGACTAATCTCCATATCACTAATATCTCAATCGGGATATAGATGATAGAAGGATTGTATTACATTGTAACTACAAACCAAGGTTCGAAAAAGGTAAACATGATTTAGTCACGTTCACTTCTACTAATCTGGGTAGCCATGACATGCTGCTAGGCGTCAACCATGGTTTGTGGAACATATACTTTCACTGCTGGCTTTAGTTAGAATCTAAGAGGTCACACACCTATGGTAGTGCTGACGACATTAAAGAATGATGGATTATGTAATTAAATGTTAATTACATAGATATATATAATTAATTGTTAATTATATATATTGGATCAATTAATATTGGGCTTGCATAATTAAATTAGAGAACTACTGTGTACACTCAAAGATTTACTCTGGACACTTTAAACTTTTTTATAAGATGTAATTACTTATATGTCCATGTATCAAATTACATTTAGATCAATAGTCATATTATTCAAAACTTTACCGTGTTGTAATAAATACTTTGCGGGTTCCTTGCAACTTCCATCTCATTCTACCGTCCCACAAATTTCCAGGCGGATATAGTCTTGAGGCTTGACGACAAGTAAGCAGGCACAAACTCTGGTGGATTCTATCGATGTTGTAGGTGGGGTGAGAATTGCTCCATACCACCCATATCCTGACGATTATGTATACAAAATCAAGAATCAATAAATGGGAGGCCGTTAAAATTTGCATCTTGATATCACAGAGAATAAGTGGATATGCATCTCACCAGACAAAACCACTTTTCTATCCAACACATAGAACGGGATCCCAATAGCATATGAATGGAAGAGGCAAATTGGCAATATATCAACATAGATAATGTAAGTCATTTAAAGGTGATGACAATTAACCCAAACATATAAACCAGCTATGAGATCTTCAAACTCGAAATTACAATAGAATCCGTGCTCAACTTGACATGATAAGCAGAGTTGATATGAAAGTAATACAATGGAGAACAATATTGACGGGCAAAACCTCATCTGGTACAAAAAAAAAAAGCATCTGATACAAACAAAGCTGATGCTTTCCGTACTTGAAAACATAATCCTTTAAATTACAAACACATCAGTTTAATCACTAGATGGATTCCGAGACCAAAGCCCAAATTTGGGTAAAGACGGACGGAGCCGGCGCAGAGCATGGCAAAGACGAGGTAGATGATGTTGGAGAGCTTGGCAAAAAAAAAAACATCTAAGAAATCCTCAACAATTAATGAAGGGTAGAGCTGGAAAATTTTAATCAAATTAGAGTGTCCAAAGAATTTTAATAGATTGAGATAAGTGTACAAAGAAATATGAGTGTCCAGAGAAAATTTTTGAGTGTACATAACATCTCTCTTAAATTAGAAAGCATTGGGCTTTATTTAATTATACAGTTGAAAAAGTCAGCAACCCATAAAGGAGTAGGATTGGGCCGAGGCAAAAGGCCTGTGGTTCCAACCCTAGTAAGCTTGCGGCATAGGGCTTGCATTTATGAATATGCAAGTCATGCTATTTTTCTCTAAGACCAATAATTGCTACAATTTGATAGTACAAGAGTCCCAAAATTCCAAGAGAGAAAAATACCTAGAATGCCTAAATACATTGTTGTGTCGCACCCTCCTTGCCTCTCCAATTGTTGGAGATCTATTGATCATCTTGTGTAAATAATCTTACTAACACAATTGAGTTCATCTCGTTATCCGTCATCAGTGTTCCAGTGTGGATACTTTTAGAGCCTTAACACTTGAGGAGCTAACGTGATTGAATCCAAGATCATGACAAGCAAGAGGAGCTCAACAATCACTATGCCAATTTTGGTTATAGATGACGCCTAATAGATGACGGTCTCCAAACAAACCCTCTTCTTAAGAAAACAGATAACGCTTTTGGCTAAAAGCGTCGTCTATAAGCTCAGAATTGGGGAAAAACGCGGCTTTAGATGACGCTTTTTTAAAAAAAAAAACCGTCATCTATATTGAATACGCAAATTGTCAAAAACACGGAAAATACTGTGCACTTACCTCTCTCTTTCTCTTTTGATTTTCATTCGCTCTCGCTCACTCTCGCTTGCTCACTCTCAGTCGTCCCTCTCTCTCTCCCTCTCTCTCTCTCTCTCTTTAAAAACTAGGTTAGAACTTTCTCCCTCTCTTCCACAGATCTGGAAGCGTAAGGTCACGCCGGCGACGGAGCTGTCTTCTATTCTGCAAGAGATGCTCTCCGTCCGAACCCTTGGTCAATCTCCGCTTGGGTACCCTGGAATTCGTGAATTTCAGCCGCTCAATCTCCGTTTGGGATTCATGGGTGTTCTACTTCAAAGTTCGATCGGTGGTCGGCGATTTCAGAATCTTTGGTACATAATTTGATTCACCCATGGGTTCAGATTTTAGGTTTGATTTTAAGTCTCTACATTGATTTTTTGTTTGATTTCTCGTCAATTTGTTCAACCGGTTGATTTAGGTTTTCGCTTTGTTCAAAATGCAGATCTGTTTCAATTTGGCACAAACTGACGCTCATTGGGTTTTGAACTGAATTTGGGTAATTCTCATTGATTTGTTGAACCAGTCGATTGTTTATACCCAATTCTTATAATCTGTATTTTGTTGGCTCATAAATCAAATACCAAAAGCTTCAAATTTTCTCAGCAACCAAACTTTTCTGTGCAAAAGGTATGAGCTTTTACTGATTTTTTGCTTCGTTTTCTGTTAATTTTTTGTTTCAATCAGCTGGGTTTGTGCGTTTATAAGTAAATGAATCTGTTTTTCTATGATTTTTGATTACATTAGCTTGCTGAGTGCTTCGTGTTGGTGGCAATTTTCAAATGGCTGGTTGGTTGTTCTTCCGGGTTTGGATTATCAAATGTTTTAACTTAGCGAAAATCTATTGTATTGGGGAAGATGTTGAGTCAAAATTTGATTTTTGATGGATTAAGGTTTAGGAATGATAAAAAGGAGGTAGCTTTTCCAGTGTCCTGTAGGAACATTACCTTTAGACATAGGTTGAATCCGTTTTCGGGGAAGAAATACAGGAACTTTATTGTCATGAGTATGTCTCATCCTCAGGCTGAATCACATTCCGAGTTGGGTGTAGTTACTGCTTCAAATGAGGGTAGTGCTGTTGTTGTAGGAAAGGAAATGGGAAATACACGAATGGTAGAGGAGCAGGAGGTGGAGGAGGTGGCTTTAATGATGGGGATGACAAAGAAGAAGACGAGTTTGGGCCACTTATGAAATTTGAAGAGGTTATGAAAGAGACGGAGGCTCGAGGAGTTAGTCTTCCGTCTGATATGATAGAGGCTGCAAAGAGAGGGGGGATTCAAAAAGTTCTTCTCCTGCGGTATCTTGATTTGCAGGTATAGCTGTATTAAATCTCTATTCATTATTTTTGTTATGTCTTTAGCATTAGCAATTCTTTCTCCTGATATGGTGCAATGTTTAACATGTAGGAGTCAGTTTGGCCTCTAGCTTTTTGATGAAGTCATGCTCTGTGCTTCGTGATCGAATGCTATCTGATCCAGCATTTCTCTTCAAAATTGGAACCGAGGTTGGTGCTTATCTCAATATAATTTTACACAAATTTATCTGCTCCGATGATAGGAGTAAGATGCTACCATATTTCTCCATAAAATATAAACATATCATACTGTACATTTTATCATCTATGGAAGGAAATAGTATCAACTCTAATATGTGATTACTCACTTCTCCCCATGAATATAATGTCTCTTGTACAACCTGGTTCACTTTGTGATATATGTTTGAGTTTGTTATTATTTAGAGTGCATGTTGGCAATGAGGGAGGTAATTTTCAATTAAGTCACAGCAAGTGCAAACAATTCACACAGTAGATCACTTAGGTGACCAGTCACCTAATGTGATGAACCTGACCTTTTACTTCTACATCGAAATGTGTGACCAGTCACTTAGTTTCAATACGTGAAGTATGTGACTAGTCCTCTATTTGACAGATTGTGTATGCTTGTGAATTTGTTCAATCACATTCAGATGCTATGCCAACTTAGGTTCTCAACAGATTCAGTGAGGTTGAAAACTGCGAGCTATCCACAACTACAACCTATTTAAACCGGCGGTTTTAATGCAACAGTTAATTTGATGACCAGTCACACAGTTTGTCCAGATTGCATTATAAGTTAAGTTGGTGTATAATTAAATCTGATTTTATGACTAGTCAGTTTGTTAACAAATCAAAGAGATGGACACAATGTTTTGGTACCCGGAAAAACCCCAAAATGGTAAAAAACCGGGGGTCTATCAGAAGACCGGCCTTCCACTATGAAACGGCAAAAAGATGCCCAATACAAGGTTCAGACAATGCTCAATATCTAATGTACCTAGTCTTAAATGCAGCAGTCCCTCATGCGGCTTCTTCTTCAATCGCTTCACCTTCAGTGGTACAGATGACTGGTCAATCACTTCTTAGAAAATACACACGTATGTCTGGTCAGTGGCACCAAATGTAGTAAGTTGAGAAACTGTATGACCAGTCACCAACTGAGTTACAGAGAGCTAAAAAGCTTCAGTAAATCCGCTGGACAACTGGGTGTTCTGCTGCAACAGTGTATAAAAACTGGGCAGAAAAACCCGAAATCAAATGACTCCTAAATATCTACCTTGTCTCAAATAATGTGTGAACATGGGAGACAAGATTGAAGACCACTATTTCAACTTTTAAACTAAATGAGTTTTGAAAACATGGGAGACAAGATAAGAACTTCTTCAAGGTTTCCTTCAAAGATGAATGTTTGAAAAACCAAAACCTTGAAAGAAGTTCAGGTGCATGCCATCTTATGAATCCTTGTAGAAACTTTATGTGAATGAAAGTTCACAAGGATGTAAGATATAATTCCGAGTAAGAAGGCAGCAAAAAGAAGAGAGTTTTTGAAATATGAAAGACGTTTATGATTATGCAAAAACCCCAACAAAGAATGGCAGAAGTGTTTTAGTATATATAGCCAAAGAGGATATGAAAAGAGCGGCTGAGATTTCATCAAGTGAGCGGCTGAGATTTTGTCAAATAAGTTTAACCTAGGCAAGATCGAGATAGTGGGATGTAGTTGATTACACAACGGTTAAAAGCATGCTTAGTCGGATAAAGACATGACCTGTCAAAACCGGATAAAAGCTTGTTCAGTTAAGAAACCAATCACGAGTTACTGTCAGAGAAGTAAACTGTCATATGCGGAATCTAAGGTGACTAGTCACCAAATATATGAAAACTGAGTTTTTGATGAAGAACACATTTTTCTCAATTTAATCTAAGTTATGAAAACTTATGCATATGCAAATGATATGAGGTGCTGATTTGTCACAATGCATCTGAACACTTCTTCATTTCTTGATCTTCACTTCAATCACCTCTCTCTAAGCTGAAGCTAAACTCTAGAACCTAGATTGAGCATGTGAATGATTTTACATTGTTTTTTGTTACAAGGATAGCCAATCTTACAATAAGTCTAAGATACAAGTATCCTACAATCGCCCCCTTTGGCTTTCCTTGACAAAAACTACCCGATATGCTCACATCTCTCACACTCACCAGGAATTGATTGGAAGATGACTAGTCACCAAATGTTCCTGCAAGAAACACATGTATATCCATGCATATGTGACTAGTCACCAAATGACTGTGACCAGTCAATGAATGTTCTTACAATGAAACTAAAGAAACATGTATATATGTATGCATTTTCTCCCCCTAAGTACCATAACATGATATCCACATATAAGAGAGTTAGCCAGATAAAAATAACAATTAAGAACATGGCAATTTTATACTCCCCCTATCTCCAAACTTACTCCCCCTTTTTGTCATGGGAAGATAAAGAATTAGCACAAACGGAAGCTTTTGACATGGTAAACACAGAGAGATGAATAAACAAACTATGCAGAAACAGAAACAATGAAGAAAGCAGTGTAGTACAGATATGACTAGTCAACAAAACTAAGAAACTCACACATGACTAGTCAGATAAGATCAAAGTAAACATGCATGACTTAAATGAATAAGGAAAACTTAAACCTTGTAGTAATTAAAGAAGCTGAAATCATAACACCACAACCATAACACAAACACACAATAGCCTCAATGTCCGAGAGGGCTAATTAAGTTACAACCAGCAAAAAGAAAAACCGACCATAAAAATTGTTCACAGAGACTAGACACGAAATAAAACTTGCAAACAGCCATCATAATACTCAAAACAAAACAACGACACATGATCACTCTTGATCAATGTCCATCTCAGATGAGGTCTTGGACTTCTTCTTCTTCTTCACACCAAAAGTTTGAAGAAGCTTTGATGTGGCTTCCTTAACTGCAGCTTCAACGGTAGTAGACAAGGATGCTTTGTTGACTGGTCCCATGTTCAGTTTAGACTTCCTAGAAGTTTCAACTGCTTTTTCACTTTTCTTCACAAAGTCCTTAGTCATAGGACTGGTGGGAGCCTGAAAGACATCTTCTAGACCAGACATATCAACCCCAGTGTCCTCACACAAATGATGGATCAAACAAGGAAACACAACAGAACCACGAGACCCTTCTATTTTCCCAAAGTTCCTAGTCTTAGACACAATTGCATCGTAAACGAGGTGACCACTTGGAATAGGAAAAGGATGATACAACAGAATTGCTAGACGAGCTGCTTCTAGGGTGACATTAGCTACATTTCCGGTTGGAATGAGATTGGTTTTGATGAAATGCAGCAAATACCGGAAACTTGGGGACAAATGTGATCTAGACGGCTTTGTACCATGGGCTAAGACTAGTTCTGGGTCATGAAAAGCCAACGAAGAGAAGTCATGCATAAAATATCTACTTGACTCGTCAAGAAAAGTATCATATGCATCATAACTTGAAGGACTAGGCAGTGAAAAGTACTCATAAATGACAGCAGGACTCAATCTTACCAATGTGTCTCTAACCACAACATGTGCACCATATTCAAATTCTTCTAAAACAGGGAAATTAGCATAGAATTCACGCACCACAGACACATTGAAATGGAAAGAACTTGGGAACCCAGCCACCAAATTTTCAAGATTTAAACTCTTAATGACCTCTTGAACCCAACCCAAACCTAGAGATTTGACCAATTTGGAAGAAAAGTTTAGAATAGGATACCCTCGTTCGGTCACAATCATCTGAGTGGAGACTTGGTTGTAATATCTCTGGGCATCTTCATCCACAAATCGGAATTGACTAGACATGGACTGTGAAATGGATCCTCGGGATTTCTGCGGTGGAGCCAAGTGCTTTAAGCGTTTGCCGCGGTTCTTTGGAGGAGGAGATGGGTTGGTCTGAACAGAGGATGGACGAGCAGAGAACTCTTCAAGAGGTCCATCGGAGTACTCTTCGCGGTTGGCAGGAGCAGCAAATGATGCCGACATGAAGCCCGGCTGCGATTCTGCGGCGTGTTCGGACACGATGACTTGAGGCTCCTCGTCCGAGTTCGATCCGTATTGGAGGTGCACCAAGTGTGCAATTAGCAGTGCCAGAAACATGGTGGCGGTGAGAATAGAGATGGGTTTGATGGAATTTCTGAGAAGTTGAAGAATTTTGGCAAAGGCTTGAGAGCGGCGAATGTGAGATGAAATGAAGAGAGGCCGAACCCTTGACTTAAATACCCACTCAACCCTATTTCGGAACCGCTGTCATGGAACACGAAAGAACACACTAGTCTATGACCAGAGTACACGTGGCAGCAAACTGGACAACATGGGAAGACACCTTATTTAAGAGGAACCAGTTCACAAAACCATACTCCTTTTCAAAAATGTAACGGTCATTATGGTAGTCTACACCGGTCAAACACCACACAAAAATATGAAGACCCACTCACAATTCGGATTCCGAAACAAATACATTAATGATCAAATATTTACTCACCGGTCAACAACTAAACATCATTAATTAGTACAACTTTCCATAGTTAGTGCTTGAACTAATATGATGCAAAAAATAAACAAATAAAAAATAAATGCATGAAATAATTTTTGGACCCAAACTGATTCTCACAATTTAAATTGACACTCCAAAAAGCATATTTAATGGATATAAATGATTCAATGGCTAAGTCAGACAACATATTTGGGAAGGGGATGACTAGTCAAATTGAGTGTAAATTATAAAGAAAACAGATTACCATTTGATGACCCGCTACGCCGTGCACCCACAACATCTTAAGACTTATTAATCAAGTGAAAACTTGCACAATTTAATTTTTAGTGTAGATCAATGATAAACATATCAATTTCTAGGAGTGGTGCAACATTGGCACATCTTTTCTTTGACCCAAGCCCAAAACCCTAATCTTTTGATTTTATTTTTCTTTTGAGTTAGGGCCTTATTGTCCTTCTCGTTTTCATTTTTGAGGAAAATCTCCAATTTTTCTTTTAACTACACACTTTTTGAAAACTCAAGACTCATCATGATTAGTTATCATCAAGTAGTAAGGGAGTTATGAAAGTGAAGAAGACAAATTTAAATCAACAATCTTTAGAATATGCACTCTTTACTTCTTGATCAAGAAAACGGGATTATGACCATTTGATTCAACCTAGGGCTCAAATATATCCCACAACTATCCAATTGACAGTATCAATACAAGAGAGACCAGTTTGAGAGGTGTTTTTCGCTTTAGACATGATGCATGATATGCAGGAATTGAAAAATGCACAAGCACTAACTGTGACTAGTTATACTAATCAATAGAGAAGATTCCAAGACTCTTGCGAAGACCAGTCAGAACCTGATCTTCCAAAGGTTTGGTTAGAATATCAGCAAGTTGTTTTTCCGAGGGCACAAATTTAAGCATTAATGTCTTTGACTCAACGAGATCTCTAATGAAGTGGTGCATAATATCAATGTGTTTGGTCCTAGAATGCTGCACTGGGTTCTCAGAGATGAATATAGCATTCTTGTTATCATAGTATATGAGGAACTGGTCCTGGACTATGCCATAGTCATTGAACATTTGCTTCATCCAAAGCAACTGCGTCAGCAACTACCTACTGCTATGTACTCTGCCTCAGCAGTGGACAATGAGACCGAATTTTGCTTCTTACTATACCAAGAAACCATGTTGTTTCCTAGATAGAAGACACCACCGGAGGTACTTTTCCTGTCATCACTACATCCTGCCCAGTCAGCATTACTAAACCCAACAAGATTGGTATTAGTATCAAATGTATACCAAATACCATAAGACAACGTCCCATTAACGTACTTAATGACCCTTTTTACAGCATGAAGATGTGATTCTCTAGGATCGCTTTGAAATCGGGCACGTACTCCAACAGAGAAGGAGATGTCTGGTCTACTTGTAGTAAGATGTAGCAGGCTGCCTATCATACTTCTGTAGAGTGTCTGGTCAACACTCTTTCCTGTTTTATCACTAGACAACTTAGTGGATTTGCTCATGGGGGTCCTAGCGGGTTTGGCAGAAGAAAATCCAAATTTACTAACAAGGTTTGCAGCATACTTGGATTGAGAAATGAAGAGACCAGTCTCTTCTTGCCTAACTTGCAAACCAAGAAAATAATTCAATTCACCAATGAGACTCATCTCAAATTCACTAGTCATAATCTTTATGAACTGTTGAACTTGGGATTCAAATGTGGAACCAACAACAATGTCATCAACATAGATTTGTGCAACAACCACATCATTTTTGGTTCGTTTGATGAACAAAGTTTTATCAACCGAACCACGCATATAGCCATTTGACAGAAGGTGACTAGACAGCCTATCATATCATACCAAGCTCTAGGAGCTTGCTTCAAACCATACAAAGTCTTTTTCAATTTATACACACCATTGGGCATATGAGGATCCTCAAAGCCTTTTGGTTGTTCAACAAACACATCCTCATTCAAGTAACCATTGAGAAATGCCGTCTAGACATCCATTTGGTACAACTTAAACTTGCGATGACAAGCAATAGCACACAATAAACGGACTGACTCAAGTCTAGCTACAGGTGCAAACATTTCCTCAGAAGTCGATGCCTTCGACTTGCGAATATCTCTGAGCAACAAGTCTAGCCTTGTTCCTCAGTATGTGACCAGTCTCATCACTCTTATTCTTAAAGATCCACTTTGTGCCTATGACATTTGAGGTGACTGGTCTCTTGACCAATGTCCAGACTTGGTTTCTCTCAAACTGATTCAGTTCTTCTTACATGGCAAGCACCCATTCCTCATGGATGAGAGCCTCTTTGATGTTCTTGGGTTCTACCTGCAGACATAACACACATGTGCTACTTCACTTTGGATCTGACTTCTAGTCCTCACACCTTCTTTTACTAACCCAATTATGTTCTGTTCAGGATGTCTAGACACTACCCAATTTGGCTTTTTCTTTGGTGGTTGACTAGACTCTTCTGAACCATCAGAATCAGAACCAGATGACTGGTTATCTAGTTCTGTCTGAGTCTCACTAGCAGACTCAGTGACCTTTTCAGGAAACAACCCATCCTCATCTAAGGCTTGATCAACTGACGCATCAAGGTCGTCAATTGTCACATTTATGGACTCCATGATGGTATTGGTTCTAAGGTTGAAGACTCTGTATGCACGACTGTTCATGGAATACCCAAGAACAATGCCTTCATCACTGTTGGGATCAAACTTAGCAAGGTGTTCCCTATCTCTCAATATGTAACAAGTACTGCCAAAAACTCTCAGGTGACTGATCATTTGTTTCTTCCCTTTCCAGATCTCATAGGGAGTCTAGTCTGTGCCTGGTCTCAAGTAGGCTCGATTAGAAATATAGCAAGCAGTGTTAATTGCCTCGGCCCACAAATTCTTAGCCAGATTTTTGCAATTTAGCATCACTCTAGCCATTTCAATCAAGACTCTATTTTTCCTCTCAACAATTCCATTTTGTTGAGGAGTAATTGGAGCCGAAAACTCATGCTTTATGCCCATGCTGGCACAGAAGAGTGATCAGTCCTAATTCTCAAACTCAGTGTCGTGATCAGTCCTAATTCTGACAACAGAAGAGTGACCAGTCACAACCTCATTCTAAATTTGCTTGAACACCGTCACAAAATTTTGATAAGCATCAGACTTTTCTCTCAAGAAAGACACCCAAGTAAACCTACTGAAATCATCAACAATCACAAGAATGTATTTCTTACCACCAACAGACACGGTTTGAACTGGACCTACGAGATCCATGTGAACGAGATCAAGGGGGTGACTAGTCCCAACATCCTTGACTGTCTAGTGTTCGACACGTGACTGTTTGCCTAACTGACATGGACCACAGATGTGCTTAGATGGCTTATCTAACTTTGAAATACCTCTAACAAGTTGCTTTTTGGCCAAGGTGTACAAATCATTGAAGTTCATATGTCCTAACCGTTGATGCCATAAAGCAGTGGTCTTGTCGGTCACAGAGTGACAGGTCACCTTGCTAGCTAGGGTTTGGCTATCAAGAGTATAGCAGTTGTCGTTAGATCTGCCTGTCTTGACAAGATCCTGACCCTTGCTGTCACTAATCCTACAACCTTTTGTTCACATGCAGACTTCCTCAGCCCACTGATCACACATGTGTGATACACTGATTAGGTTGGATTTAAGGCCTTCTACGTACCTTACATTTACAAGGACTGGTAGACCCGGCAGTTTAACACTACCTTGACCAGTCATCTTGGCAGTTTCACCACCTTCAAATTCAACACATCCACCATCAAAGTTTTTAAAATTTACAAAGACAGATTTGTTACCAGACATGTGTTTGGAACAGCCACTGTCTATGTACCAACGAGTTGGATCACGCATATTCAAAACAGACAAGGCAACAAGACAAGATTCATTTTTCTTTACCCACTTCTTTCGAGAAGCACTGGGTGAGTGGGAAGATGACTCAACAAGTTTTGCTATTCTTGTTACTTCAACTAGCAGTAAATTAACCTGTTCTCTGAGTGAATTATTGTGACTAGTCACACTCTTGTTCTTCAGCTTATTACACTTTGGCCTAAATGTGACCAGTCATCCCACAATGATGGCATGTGGGCACAAATTTGGTTCGTGAAGGAGCAGTGGAACTAGAATACACTTGAAGACTCTTTTTGTTAGTGCTAACTCTAGGTTTTGGTGCAACAGACATGACAGGTGATTTAGACGAAGTTGCTTCAGTTGCTTTTACAAACCTAGTTTGTGAAGTTGAGGGACCAGACCCATCAGCTACAAAACCTAGACCAGTCCTATCATTGTGACTTTTCCCAAAATTAAGTATCTTGTCTAACTTTGCCGAACCAATTGACAGATCATCAACCTTCTCTTGTAGCGATTTATTGTATTCAACCAAGTAGACAATAGATTGCTTGAGTGACTCAACTTCTTCTTTCAACTTAAGACTCTTACTATGCATGAGATTAATGTCATTTTCCGAAATGCAAAGTTGATGTCTAAGATCTAGATTTTCCTTTTTAACCTTTTCATATTCAACACATATCTGTGAATACATGACTTCAAATCTAGACATAGATGACTGGTCATCTGCACTCTCCCTTTCTCTATGTGAATGACCGGTCTCGTAATCCTATAAAGCGAGACAGAGTGCAGCCTTTTCCAGTTCCAAATCATTAAAATGCTTTTTCAGCTCAATGCAATTAGCCTTGATCACACAAGATTCATCAAACAAGGCATCATACCTTTCACACATCTTCTCATAAGTCTGATTCTCTGGGAGAGAGTCATAATCATGAAAAACAGGACAATACATCTCAGGTGACTGGTCATCATCAGTCATGTGCTGTGAACCCGACTCGGATTCTTCACCCGCTGAGTTGTGATCAGAAATTCTAACAACAAAGGCAATATCATCATCTTCATTATCTGAAGAAGAGTTAGAATGAAGTGATTCCTCATCCTCACTATCACTCCAAGATGCTTTCATGGCCTTATTCTTGCCTTTGTATGACTTCTTCCTATTGTTAGCACTATCAACAGAGATAGGACCAGTCCCACCACAAGCGAAACACTTAATCGGACCCTTCTTGAACTTGTTATCTCTGGACCCTGAATTATTTTCTAATTTCTTTTCATTAGTCATTTCACCTTGAGGTTTGAACTTTGATTCTCTAGGATAGCTTGTACTCCCCTTGTGATCCTTTCTATCCCTTAAGATTCTTCTAAACCTTTTGACAAACAGTGCCATATCATCATCAACAGAGGATGACAGGTCAGACTTAGAACTCTTGGGTTCTAGGTGATCAGTCACACTCTGCAGTGCAACACCTTTGTCCTTTTTGTGCATACTCACTTCCAATTTTAATT
This sequence comes from Spiraea crenata, assembly GCA_033992175.1. NCBI lineage: Eukaryota > Viridiplantae > Streptophyta > Magnoliopsida > Rosales > Rosaceae > Spiraea > Spiraea crenata. The sequence goes on along the minus strand of JAVBHV010000011.1, from coordinate 29,290 downwards.
CAAGTTCATAGGTTTTTCAATTTCTCAACAAGTTTAGGAAGCTTTATGTCAGACATGTTTTGACATTCTTTGATTGCGGTTTTCTTCGCAAAAATTGGTGACCCTAGACTCATCACCGCATTGGTGACACTCTCAAGTCTGAGATAAAAATCCGAGAAGCTCTCGGAATCGGTCATCCGGAGTTCCTCAAACTCGGACAGAACCATTTCAAGTTTTAAATCCCTCACCTGGTAGCTGTTGTACAGTATTGAATATGTGAATATTGTGCACTGGATACAGCAACAGCTATGGCATTCCTAACTTTCTTATTTGCATTAGACGCATTGACTTGGACCTGTGTCCAGTCATCTCTTGGAACGTTCTCTCTCTCACCGTCAATAATTCTAAATGGAGGACGTCATTCAATAGATAAATACTGGAATGCAAACTCATCATACGCATCAAGAAAAATCTCAAATTTATCACGCCAGGTAGCACAGTTTGTGCCATCGAAGTACGGAGGTGAATTCACCGAACCGGCTACTCGATCTCTTTCCATGACTACACCCCTAACCAAGCAGTCCCTAGACTGGCTTTATGTATATCTAAAGCCCTGCTTTGATGCCAATTGCAGGTTGACAATGAGGGGGGTAATTTTCAATTAAGTCACGGCAAATACAAACAATTCACACAATAGGTCACATAGGTGACCCGTCACCTAATGTGATGAACCTGACCTTTTACTTCTACGACGAAATGTGTGACTAGTCACTTAGTTTCAATACGTGAAGTATGTGACTAGTCCTCTATTTGACAGATTGTGTATGCTTGTGAATTTGTTCAATCACATTCAGATGCTATGTCAACTTAGGTTCTCAATAGATTCAGTGAGGTTGAAAACTGCGAGCTATCCACAACTACAACCTATTTAAACCAGCGGTTTTAATGCAATAGTTAATTTGATGACCAGTCACACAGTTTGTCCAGATTGCATTATAAGTTAAGTTGGTGTATAATTAAATCTGATTTTATGACTATTCAGCTTGTTAACAAATCACAGAGATGGACACAATGTTTTGGTACCCAGAAAAACCCCAAAAGGGTAAAAAACCGAGGGTCTATCAGAAGACCGGCCTTCCACTATGAAACGGCAAAAAAATGCCCAATACAAGGTTCAGACAATGCTCAATATCTAATGTACCTAGTCTTAGATGCAGCAGTCCCTCGTGCGGCTTCTTCTTCAATCGCTTCACCTTCAGTGGTACAGATGACTGGTCAATCACTTCTTAGAGAATACGCACGTATGTCTGGTCAGTGGCGCCAAATGTAGTAAGTTGTGAAACTATATGACCAGTCACCAACTGAGTTATAGAGAGCTAAAAAGCTTCAGTAAATCCACTGGACAACTAGGTGTTTTGCTGCAACAGTTTATAAAAACTGGACAGAAAAATCCAAAGTCAAATGACTCATAAATATCAACCTTGTCTCAAATAATGTGTGAACGTGGGAGACAAGATTGAAGACCACTATTTCAACTTCTAAACTAAATGAGTTTTGAAAACTTGTAAGTTGAAACGGTGAAGATAAGAACTTTTTCAAGGTTTCCTTCAAAGATGAATGTTTGAAAAACCGAAACTTTGAAAGAAGTTCATGTGCATGCCATTTTATGAATCCTTCTAGAAATTTTATGTGAATGAAAGTTCACAAGGATGTAAGATATAATTCCGAGCAAGAAGGCAGCAAAAAGAAGAGAGTTTTTGAAATATGAAAGACGTTTATGATTATGCAAAAACCCCAACAAAGAATGGCGGAAGTGTTTTAGTATAAATAGCCAAAGAGGATAAAAAAAAGAGCGGTTGGGATTTCATCAAGTGAGCGGCTGAGATTTTGTCAAACAAGTTTAACCTAGGCAAGATCGAGATAGTGGGATGCAGTTGATTACACAACGGTTAAAAGCATGCTTAGCCGGATAAAGACATGACCTGTCAAAACCGGCTAAAAGCTTGTTCTGTTAAGAAACCAATCATCGGTTACTGTCAGAGAAGTAAACTGTCATATGCGGAATCTAAGGTGACTAGTCACCAAATATATGAAAACTGAGTTTTTGATGAACACATTTTTTTCAAATGATATGAGGTGCTGATTGGTCACAATGCATCTGAACATTTCTTCATTTCTTGATCTTCACTTCAATCACCTATCTCTAAGCTTAAAGCTAAACTCTAGAACCTAGATTGAGCATGTGAATGATTTTACAATGTTTTTGTTACAAGGATAGCCAATCTTACAATAAGTCTAAGATACAAATATGCTACATAGAGAGCAATCTTACTATTGCCGTATTTATGATGTATAAGAATGTTCGCCCTCTGTCATGCAGATAGTCATTGATCCTTGTTGTGCTACATTTGCGGAAGTCCAAAAGGAGGGACAAAGATTTCTGGGCAGAAATTGAGTTGTATGTCGCAGATCTTTTGGTTGGGCTAGTGGTGAGTGTTGCTTTGGTTGGGATGTTGGCACCCTATGCTCGTATTGGAAAGCCATCATTGTCAAGAGGATTCCATGGGAGCTTGCAACATTCTTACAATGCTCTCCCTAGCAGGTCAATACCTCATGAAAAAAAAGTTACTTGAACTTGTGGTTGTCGCAACATTTGCATTTTGATTTGATTAGGAGAATAATATTGTATAAAGCATATTTGTATTGATTTGTGGCTTTTTATTCATTTGTATAACAGATTTGTATTTATTTGTATTAGAAGTACAGCATTTAGGTTCCCCCTATTTTGCTAAACAATAGCTTTTTGTTTTTTTTTGTTTTTTTTGTCTTCATAGACCGTCATCTATAAGTTGTATAGGCGACGGTTTTTACAAGAAATCGTCATATATATTTGTTATAGATGACGGTTTCTTCAAAAAACCGTTGTCTATAACTGTTATAGATGACGGTCAAAAACCGTCTTCTATAATAACGTTATAGATGACACTTGCAAAGATGACGGTTTTTGAGGGTTTCTAATGACGGTTTTTGACCGTCATCTATAAGCAAAATTGGCATAGTGAATGGCATATGCACGTGAAAGAAAGACAACAAGTATGTTTGCTCATTCTCCTACTTGTTTTGTTTTCTGTTTTGCGAATTATCGATACAACCAATCGGATATGTAATTGAGAATTACATGTTTACTTTCCGCTGCATATTATTTATAGATTATCAAATTAATAAAATCCCTATTATATGCCCGGAAACTCAACAACGTTTGTCTTGGAAGGCCATAGAAAATTGGAGTATAGTTAAGTACCAAACACATCTTTTAGAGCAATTCCACCGTAGAGGCGAAAAGCCAGGCGAAGGCGAGGGCTTGCCTTCCGAAGCTCCTATTGATGCTCTAGCGAGAAGAAACAAGCGGGCGAGCCCGCACCTCAGGCGATGAAGTCTAGCTTGACGTCAAAGAGCACTCGTCCCATTTTTTATTTTTTTCTTCCAATCGTGGGCGACGACGAGCTATGGGCCTGGATTAGTGGTTTCGGCGGCGGCGACCCTTGGTTGAGGAAGCTTCTAGGTTTTCGTGTTTCGGGGAAGGCAATGGCAAGACCATCCTTCGGGGACGGCCTGCGGCTCATTCGGGAGACGGTCAGGGTCGTTGGAGGCAGTGATGGGCAACGACGGCGACGGAACAGACGTTCGGTGGCGGCCTTCGAACTCTAGTCTGGAGTGCTGCCGTGTTCAGCAGGGGCTGTCGAACCTATATTAGGGTTGTTTTGTCATTTTTTTTAGAGGAATGGTTGTTTTGTAATTAACTTTTGATTTTGGGGTTGTTTTGTGATTACATTTTGTTTTTTAAATTTCAAAAAAGTACCCTAAATTTTATTTTTCCTATAAATATCCATAATATTTCCCATAAACACACAAAAGAAATATTATTTGGACCATTATTTGACAAAAATATATATAAAAAAAAATGTAGATAGTGTTTTGCCTTCGCCCTCGCCTTCCGTGGGTGGAAGCTGCGTTTGCGACGGAAGGCGAGAGCAACCACTATTCATCACCTTAAGGTGAAAACACCCTCAATTGCCTTCGCCTTCGCCTATATGGGTGGAAATGCTCTTACTAAACTCAATCCTTTGTTACTTATGAAACTACCAAGTTGTAGTTTCAAGGTTAAAAGCACTCTTATGTGCACTAACCCACCAGATTATTTAAATCATTTCTGCTTTAGATCATTTACTCTCAGCCCATTCACATTTTCGTCAACTTCATTTCCTTCTCTTCCTCATGTTTCCGTCAATCTACATGCAAGTCCCAAAACTCCACCAACCATTTCCTGATTGAGGAAGCTTCCTGCATAGAAGTTGTTCAAAATTGTATCTTGAATAACATATTCAAAATTTAAGTTCATCAAACCTCTGTATCGATCTGTGAGGCCATTTCAGTTGAGACAGCTCATGATATTCGGGAGGTTCGTAATCTATGTTCGAGACCCAAAATCCTTGATATTTAGAGCTTATTTCACAACCTTCATGAAAGTTTCTCATATTGGTCTCAATTACATCATATCTGAAACTTAGCTAAATCTAATCATTTGGGCTCTCAGAAATCTAGCCCGAGTAGAACCTGTTGTGTGAGCTTGTGTTCTAGTGTGCATGCTTCAATTTCCTTATTGCATGTCATCTATTCTTCATAAATCAGCAACTACATTTCTATGAGGCTTAATACCTCAAATGACACCTGCAACTCAAAGTTTGTCACATTTAGCACCCCTAAGTCAAAAATGTAGTTTTTTGACACCCCAAACTCATTCTGTTACATTTTTTGCACTGTTGACATTTTTCCAGTTACATTCACTGACGTGGACCAATTGCAGTCCAAAAGTGGGGCCCACAATACATAGTCACCATCCAACTCAGCAATTTTTTAGTTTTTCATAACAAAAATTCAATAAAAGAAAATATAAAGAGTCGGCTTCGCTGCAGGAAGAACCGACGACGACGGCAGAGAATCAATTTCGCCAGAATTTAGGGCTTTGGTTGATTGAATTTAGGGATTTAATTGATTGAATTTAGGGCTTTTAAAAACAAAAAAAGCCAGAACTTTCCGAAGAGGAAAGTTCGTGGCGGTCCGCTCCCCATCGCCTTTCATCTCACGCCGGCGACGCAACCTGGCGCGCCATCATCGGATTTCGCTCGCCTCGATGCTGCAAACCCGAAGAGCCCAAGTTCGGCCTTAAAACAGGCGTGGAACGCCGTCGACAGAGACAAACCCGCAACTTGAACCCCCGGTTTCTCGTCGCCGCTTCGCACTCGCCGTCACCGTCATTAGCTCCAACTTGACGCCACGAATCCGGAACACCCAAGATCGATGAGGCCTCGCAGATCGGACGGCATTGATTCTCTACCGTCGTCGTCGGTTCTTCCTCCAGCGAAGCCGACTCTTTTTTTTTTCTTTTATTGAATTTTTGTTATAAAAAAATAAACAATTGCTGAGTTGGATGGTGACTGTGCAGTGTGGGCCCCACTTTTGGACTGCAATTGGTCCACATCAGCAAATGTAACTGGAAAAACGTCAACAGTACAAAAAATGTAACGGAATGAGTTTGGGGTGTCAAAAAACTACATTTTTTACTTAGGGGTGCTAAATGTGACAAACTTTGAGTTGCAAGTGTCATTTGAGGTATTAAGCCTTTCTATAATTGTGATCCTCTAGTATTGTTGTGCTATTTTCCTCCAATAATCAAATGTTTCATTCAACTCCTCTACTTGCAGACTAAGTGTTTGTTAAATTGTCTTATAGAACTTGCTAGTTAGCCTATGATTCTTCGAAATAAATTCTCTTGTTTCTTAAACTCAAAGTTGGAAACAAACAACTTTAATGTTCAATGTTTGGCACTCTGAACTAGTCCATGACACTGTCACATTATTACACTTAGGATCCGTTTGGATGGAAGGAATTGAAATTGGAATTGGATTTAAATTCCTTGCATTTAAATTTCTTGTATTCTAAATCCCCATGTTTGGCTACTGGGTTGATTTCAACTACGAATTTGAAATCCAAGATGATCATATCCTATTGTTTGGCTAGTATGTAAAATTAAATTTGGATTTCAAATAGACAAGTCATTTAATCTTTTTTTTGTGCAAAAAATGACTAATTGCTAACTAATTTTTTTATAAACCTGAAAAAATTACCGAAAAAAGGTTATGTTGAGATATTACAAATAAATACGATGATGGTGAAACGGACTCCGCCATCAAGTCTGGAACGTTGTTTCCACTCAGAAAAGTGGTCGGGCAAACTTGGTCAAATTCGATGACCAGTAACTTAAAGGCAGTGAATAGTAACAGGGTTACCTTTAACGGCAATGAACAGTACTTGATATCAATGAATAGTACCTCGATACTAACGTCAGCACCGCCATGCCGGCGTATCCACCACCGCTACAGTCACGGTTTTCGGGTGATTTTGGTCCGGTGTCTATGATGCCTTTGCAGCGATTTTATAAACCCAGTCCTCGTTTTTGTTTGAAGTACTAGGGTTTATGAGGTAATATGAAAGTGAAAGAAATAATTCTTCAAGGTATGAGAAAAGCGCACAGTGCCCAGCGTATCGCACCACAGGAAATTGTACATTCCCAAGAATCCCAAATACAAGAATGCAATTTCATACACATTCCCAAGATTATAATTTCAGGACCAATGGAAAGAGGCTCTCTCTCCACATCTTAACGACTTTGAGTAGTGATATTCGTGTGTCAAGCTTCACCATTACTCCAAATAACATGGAGAATCCTGCAAGGAATGCAATTTGCAGTGATATATTTCATAAAATGGAGCTTTCGAAGGTGCCTTTGATTATGAAATAGTGTGCGTAGATAGAACACCTCACATAGAGGTCGTGTCGGGCTGATGAAGTTCTAAATAGTCAATTACATTTTTCAAAATTCAGTTGAGAACATTACCATCTATTCATTTTTTGGTCTGAAATATCACCAGCAAGTCTGGAAACTAGCATGGGAACTCATCTGCTATTAGTGGAGGAACAAATCTGCAATTCTCAAGAGTCTGCTCAAAGATATAAGCCACCTTAAGCAATTTTCCCTGCATTGCAAATTGAACTCATGATTCTTTTTAAATAAGATCAATTTTCTCCCAATTACTGCAATGCTATAGTTTCCATCTAATAAAGTTGTTTCCCAATCAGTGTACAGTCTAATCTGTAAATGTAGCAATTTTTCACTCCTTTATCATTCCATATGTAATCGAAAAAAGAAAAAATATTCAGGTTGAATACTAATTTCGACTACGAATTAGCACACTGCAATGTAGCGGATGGAAAATACCTCATCAAATGCCGCACCAATCATTTGAAGACCAACAGGAAGGCCTGCAGATCCTCCTCCAACAAATCCGCAAGGCAAAACCAATGCAGGTAGACCAGCTAGGTTCACATTGACCTGCATAAAGAACAATATGTGGAAAAACATCAGACAATAATTATTCCACTACATATCCAGGTAATAATAATCCCCAAGCAGGAATTATTATTGACCTCCATAAAGAACAATATGTTAAAAAACATCAGACCATAACTATTCCACTACATATCCAGGCAATAATAATCCCCATGCAAATCTGCACATAGAGCACAAGAAGGTGCCTTGATACCACAAAAATTAGATATTGGGCTACATTATACTTCACACTAACCAAATCTGACTTTAGAAACAAGGTTTTGAACAAATGGAACGAGTGACACAAAATCTAATTTTAAAAATTTTGGAATTAAATATAGAGAACATGTTTTATTGTCTATAGATACACGCAAGCACATTCGGCAATAGTCGACATGAGCAGGAATGGTGAATAAACTTCTGAAAGAATGAAAGGAATAATCCTGCCAAACAACCAAATACACTTGAAAAAGAAAATAAACTACTTTGAAACTACAAAACTAACACATGTCCTGCACATAATACGCAGTACTACACAAACATGCATATGAGGAATAGGTGTGTGTCAACGTCAAGGATCCGGGTCAGATAGGTGTGTGTCAGGGAGCTAGCTGGCTTCCGGGTGGGCCCGGAAGGTGGTTCCGGGGACGGAGATACCTGCACAGGAAGGGAAGTATAGCTCGAGGCACCGGTGGGGTGCCGGCCTAAGACCCTCCGAAACTTTAGTCAGCTGAGAGAGAAAAGGGAGGAGAGTCTTGGAGGCAAGTAAGTGTTTTGTGAGAGAAAATCTACTTACTTTCACTTGTGGAAGTGAGGTATTTATAGTGAGGGGAAACCTAGGGTTCCAAGTGGGTTAGGTTGTCCCCTAGGTTGCTCCTACTGGGCCTCTTGGAGGCCTAATCAGGCCTCTAGGAGCCTAGTTGGGCCTCTGGGAGCCTTTGTCTGGGCTCAAGTGGCCTTCGTCTGGACCGAGCTGGGTTTCGAACTTGTTGTCTGGAGGAGGTAGCGCGTTGGTTCTGGAGGTGCGCTCCCGGGAGGCGCGATCTTGGAGGGTAGGCCTCTGGAAAACATGATCCCGGAGAATAGGCTTCCGAGAAGTGTGCTCCCTGAAGGGGGGGAATGGTCCCGGTAGCTTCTTCTTCTGGATGACATGTGGCCGATCCGGGTATGGTATGAACAGAAGTCCCCCAAGTCGTCGGTTAAGGATGCTTTCTTGACCGGGGCTTGCACAATCACCCGAATCGGTTACATGTCATCCACGGTCTTTCCAGTGAACCGATGCGGGGTAGGAGTCCCCCAAGTTCCCGGGGAAGGAAGCAGGAGTAGGAACTGTGTTTGCTGTCCGGAAGGTGTTTTCAGGTTGAGGTGCTCGGATGGTCCGGAGGGTACCTTCCGAGTAGGAAGATCAATGAGGACGTACCGCGATTGATCTGATCACCCGGTCGCCGGAGGGTCCGGGGGGTGCCTTCCGGGTCAGAAGTCTTCCGGCTATGAAGATCAATGAGGATGTACCTCGATTGATTTGATCACCCGGTCGTCGGAGGGTCCGGGGGGTGCCTTCCGGGTAGGAAGATCAATGAGGATGTACCTCGATTGATTTGATCACCCAGTCGTCGAAGGGTCCGGAGGGTGGGCCTCCAGGTAGGAGGATCAATGGGGATGTACCCTCGATTGATTTCATCACCCGATCGCCGGAGGTGAACGCAAGGAGCCGGGTCAGCGAGCCGTGTTGTGGTGCCATGTCGGCATCACGCTGAGCCGGGTCGCTCGCTAGCCTTTCTGGGCCTGGATCGGGGAGTGAAGACTGTAGGGATCCAGGGCATCAGTTATCGGAAGTGAAGGCACGGAGCCGGGTCGGCGAGCCGTGTTCTTGTGACATGTCGGCAGCACGCGGAGCTGAGTCGCTCGCTAGCCTTTCCGGGCCTGGATTGGGGAGTGAAGACTGTCGCGATCCAAGGCATCAGTCGCCGGTAGTGAAGGCACGGAGCCGGGTCGGCGAGCTGTTTTCATGTGCCATGTCGGCAGCACGCGGAGCTGAGTCGCTCGCTAGCCTTTCCGAGCCTGGATCGGGGAGTGAAGACTGTCGCGATCCAAGCCATCAGTCGCCGGAGGTGAAGGCGCGGCGGAGATGGTAAATTGGCCAAGCGGTCGTTGGGAAAACCATCTCAGGAAGGGGAGCTTGTCGCTCGGGCCCTTCGCCGCAGGGAATGGGAGGGACAGCTCTTCGGAAGGGGAGCTTGTAGCTCGGGCCCTTCTCGGGGGAGAACGGGAGGGACGGTCCGGAATGACGGTTCTTCGAGAAGGGAGCTGGTCGCTCGGAACCTTCTCGGGGGAGAACAGGAGGGATGGTTCGGAGGGACGGTTCTCCGAGAAGGGGAGTATGGTGGCTCGGATCCTTCTCTGCGGAGAATGAGAGAGATAGTCCGGAGGGACGGTTCTCCAAGAAGGGGAGGTGGTCACTCGGAACCTTCTCTGGGGAGAACGGGAGGGACGGTTCTCCGGGAAGGGGAGCTGGGACACTCTAATCCTTCTCCTGGGACAACGGGAGAGACAGTTCTCCGAGAAGGGGAGCTGTTCGCTCAGAACCTTCTCGAGGGAGAATGGGAGGGATGATCCGGAAGGATGGTTCTCCGAGAAGGGGAGCATGGGCTGGGGTTCTTCTCCGGGGAGAACGGGAGGGACGGTCCGGAGGGACGGTGGGAGAATCGAGGGGTGTAGCTTGTAGGTGCAGCGCGCGAGGTTCTGCATCTAGGATATAGTCCCCGAGATGCAAACCCCGGGTCGGAGTGGGTACGAGTGCTGCAGTTGCTGCGTAGCGAGTTGCAGTCCCCAGATGCGGAAACTAGGTGCGATGTGCGACTACAGTGTGACGCGGATTTCTGCGGAGGCTGGTTCAGGTGCAGCGAGTCCTGGACGTGGGGGTTGCGCGAGATGCTCAGTCCGGATGCAGTATTGATCTCCCGGATGTTGAAGTCGCGCGAGGTCGTACAAAATGCCGCGGAGGGTGCGCAATGCGCTGCGTCCGGATGCAGGAGTACGCCGGTGCGAAGAGCGGTCGCAGCACAATCCCCAGGTAGCTCGAGGGGCACCGGTGTGAACATGATGGTGCAGCAGGAGCCTACGGATGAGTGTGCGGAGGGTATGCGGCGGAAGTCCCCGGATGAATATGCTTGTTGAGAGAAGGAGATGTTACCGAGGGGCACGATGATGGAGGAGATGGTCTCACTCGGTGGTAAAACATGAGGGAATTCGGTCGATTCCCACAGACAACGCCAAACTGTTGATCCAGAAAATGGGATCAACGTCAAGGGTCCGGGTCGGACAGGAGTGTGTCAGAGAGCTAGGAAGCTAGCTCCGGAGTCACCTTCCGAGCAGCACCTTTCGCAGTGAAACCTCAAATACGGTCACCTTCTGTTGCTTGGTTTTCTTTTCCTGTCCACATTTGAATACAAAAATTGGCCTATGTTTTACTCTGAAATAGGTTTTCCTCACCCTAATCTCGAGCAACTATTGCTCTTAGTGTCTTACTCTGCTGAAAGAACTTTACATGTATCATTATTATGGGGAGAAGTTACTGGGTTAAGGTGGAGCATTACGGCAACAAGCTTAGGCTCCATGTACAAGGTAATGAGTTACAGCAGGATGTTCGGATGTTACAGCGTCATCTTGCTGAAGTACAACGACAGGTGAAGCGTTACAGCTTGGGGTAAAATTTTCAGCTTGATGAGGCACTTAATTACGATGAAGGTAAGAATACATCATCATGGGAAGAAGTTACTAGGTTAAGGTGGAGCATTACGGCAACAAGCTTAGGTTCCATGTACAAGGTAATGAGTTACAACAGGATGTCAGATGTTAGAGCGTCATCTTGCTGAAGTACAACGACAGGTGAAGCGTTACAGCTTGGGGTGAACTTTTCAGCTTGATGAGACACTTAATTACGACGACGGTAATAATACATCATCATGGGGAGAAGTTACTGGGTTAAGGTGGAGCATTACGGCAACAAGCTTAGGTTCCAATTTCGTAGGTGAGGCTTTACAGCTTGAGGTAAACTAATGAAAACAACATACAAGCCTAAATTACAAGGTTAAGGGGAATATTTGTTGTAAAGATTTGACATAAGTACAATACGGTAGGATTACAACATCATCTTCACAAGTTACAGAGGCGTGATAAGGTTTCCAATTTCGTAGTAAGCAGCAACTGTAGGTAACTTATAAGTCCAATTTACAAAATTAAGATAACTAGTTATAGCAAAAATCTCATCACAACCTCTAGCAGCAATAAATCCATTACTGAACACAAAGGCATCACTTGGAATTGCTCAATAAGTTTCAAAGATTCAATTACAGCTAGGATGTGGTGAATCCATCTACAATTCAACAAGTTAAGTCCACAACCTGTGTTTTAAGTCTATTCAAACTTCCTGGTAGTCTCCCTCTTTTTCTCTTTGCGCCTACAAGTGGCTTCGTTGGTGATAGGGGGGCTTTAAACGTCACGGATTTTCGAGGTTCTCTTCGTTTGGTTGTTGGCTCTTTCATACCTTTTTCATTAGGGACCATCTTTTGATCCATCATGAACTTCCCTTGTTTTCCATTGATGTGATCAAGAAGTCTGCTTCGGTACATGTTGTTCACTGATTTGATCATGGTAAGTGAGACTTCTTGATGTTCTCGTATCGAATTCCACCCCTGTAGTATAGTCAAAGGAAATTTCATATTACAAACTAAAAACAACACTAATCATGACAATATTGGCGTGGGCTTTATTACCTTCAAATCCCTAAGTTTCGTTTCCGATAATTCTGACCCCCACTCCATGAAATTACACATAAACACCACAATCATATGAATTTGGTTGGGTTGGAACTTCCGGCCATTTGATTTTAAAGTCATGTTCCATTCGAGGCGAAAAGAACAGATTACATTCGCCCAATTTTTTGACTTAATGAGACTCAAGTTAGTTAACATGTATAACATCTTTGGACTCATATACACTGCAGATGTCGGACAAAGCAAAGTCCCAACTACATACAAAACAAATGCAGCCTTGAACAAGTCATCCGTCGAATCTGCAAGTTTAACCTTGCTCTCCACATGACTAATCCAAACTTTGTCATCTTTCTGACAAAATTCCGTTTTCAGATTGTCCATATCTCCCATCGAATCACTAAGTTTAACATCAGTTCCACCATTATTGACGCCCATTATTTTCACAAAGTCATCAACTCCAATCAGCAACGTCTATCCATGTAACTGAATGGAACAATTGTACGGATCAAAACATTCCAGCAACCAACCACACAATGGTCTTCTAATGGTGCAGCCTCCCAACATCAAGAGAAATTCGAAACCCATTTCCTTTACAATCGTTTTTTGATTCTCAGAAAATCATTTGAACGAAAAACAATTTGTCAGATTGACAAGAATGAGTGTGACCAACCTTGAAAGAGCTGAAATACTGAAAGAGGACAATGACGCGATCGATCGGTAACATATATGTAATCGCAGATGGAACTCAGATACACTGCAGATGTCTACAATGGTGATGAGGCACTTGAAAATTCTAGGGACTTGTACAAAGAGATGATGAGTTCCAATGGCCTAAATATCTACAACGCATATTAACTAGATTCCGTCTGAGAGGAGTTGCGCTGGGTTTAGATTGAGTTTGAGATGAGTATGGATTAGTATTAGCGTGAAGGGATATATAGATAGGAAGGGGTTTAGGGTTTAAATCAATGGGTGATATTATTTTCATTAGTATGAGATCAATGATTGTAATTAAATTATGTTTAATGGTTAAAAAAAAAAAAGGCACCGGTGCCATTGAAAAAAAAAGGGTACTGAAGTCTTGTATATATATATATATATATATATATATATATATATATATATATATATATATATATATATATATCCAAAGGGATTGGGAATGATTTCAACCTTATCTGTGCACCATCATCCAATGGATCGATCAAATTGTTTCGGAAACCACAAAGTTGTAACTTGGGGTTTGGTCAACAAAAATTTTAGTATATACGGATTTTGAGATCTTGAGTTATTATAATTTGTGATTTAATTAACTAAATATAACTATCTAACAGTTTTAAAGTCAAATGTGCAAGCAAAATCACCCCTATATTAACTTTCAATAAAATTTTGACAACTTTTAACAAAATAAAAAACACAAGAATTGAAAAGTCAAAAGTACGGGTGGGTAAGAACCGAAGAACCGAATCAATTCTACTAAAAAAAATCTAAAAAAACACAAATTAGCTAAAATAGTCAAATTTCGAGCACCAATCCGAATTTTAGCGGATTGGTTCATGTATTTGATGTCATAAAATCTGATCTAATCCTAACCGATCTGAAATAATATTAATTATTTTTATTTAATTAATTTACACATAGCATAATACTATTGGTGTAGAATTTATGCTGGGGAAGGAAGATAGAGTGGAAAACACATGTGGTTAGAATCAGGGAACAAAATTTCGGCTGACACATAGAAATTTCGGCCGAGATTTTGGGAATTTTGGGGTAACGAAACTTGGATCGGGGTACATATCAATATAAGCAGAAAAATACCAAAATTTCGGTCGAAATTTAGGTAATTTCGGTAAATTTCAAGCCTCAGAAGCTGAAACTTTCCGAAATTACCGAAATTTCGGTTACCTTTCGGTAAAATTTCTGTAGAATTTCCTTTATGCTTTGAATGAGTTCTTGCCTTCAATAATGCTTTCTTTGAGTTCTTACCTTCAATAATGCTTCTTGAATCTTTCCTGACAACTTTCTTTTGGTGTTTTTTTGCTTACCTTCAATAATCCTCAATCCGAATTTGATTTCATTTCTTCAAATTTTGGGACAGTGAGCTTAGAAAATGAATCCACTAACATGTCTAGTGATTTTAGTGCTCATGCCCCTCATTGTTATGGTGGCAATCCTATGGGATCTAGCTCTGATAATACTTGGGGTTTTTTTGATTATATCCAACCTCAAATGTCATATAGCGGTCCAAACATTGATACATATGTTTCATATGATTGGGTGAACCCGACATATCCAATTTTTGGAGAGACTGTGGGGAGAGATCAAAGCACGTACAATAGGCATATTGAATGTTACATTCATTTCGCCAGCCGCCAAATGTCATGAGAGCAATATTGTCTGTTCCAAGATAATGTTTTGAGAAGGCTATATAGCTTAAATGTTAAATTGCATTATTTGGTGATTTTAGAGCCTAGAGACAGTATAGAGAGACAATATAGATATTAATTTATAGGTTTTCTAACATGTTTTTCATTTTTTTTAAAACCGAAATTTTCACCGAAATCGAAACATTTTCCGAAATTTCCATAAATTTTGACTACCAAAATTTCCATCGAAACCGAAAATTTGTTCCTTGGTTAGTATGCTTATTTTGCCGAGACTCATTTTTTAGGAAATTTTTTTAAGAATACTTTATTAGAATTAATGAAGTACTGTTATTTATTTTGAATGAACAATATGTATTTTGTAATTTAATGAGATATCATTAATTTCATTGCAATACTATGAAGGGACAAAAAAAATACACTAATTCTATGATAGGACAAGTATTTTAAATATTCACATACAAGGACAAAATAATAATTAATATGATAAAAAAATAATTGGACCAATGAAAAAAAACCACGTGAACAGTACCACACGCGTGTGAACAGTAACACAGAAACAGTTCTTATCCCTGTCAACACAGAAACAAGAACTGTTTCTGTCAAACACAGAAACAGTTATGCCAACACAGAAACAGTTATGAAAAACACAGAAACAGTTGTGAAAAACACAGAAATAGTTATGAAAAGACAAAAACAATTGTGAAAAACACAGAAACAGTTATGAAAAACACAGAAACAGTTGTGAAAAAAACAGGAACAGTTATGAAAAAACAAAAATAATTATGAAAAACACAGAAACAGTTATGAAAACACAAAAACAATTGTGAAAAACACAGAAACAGTTCATCTATTCCACAGAAACAGTTCAATATTTTACAGAAACAATTCATGCAAGAAACACAGAAACTGTTGTGAAAAACACAGAAGCAGTTCATCTATTCCACAGAAACAGTTCATGCTAGAAACACAGAAATACAGAAACAGTCTATGCAAACAAATAAACAGTTCATACCAACACACAAATATTTTATTATAAGTATCAAAAGTTCAATTCTATAGAATCAAAACTTTTAACTTCTCTACTAAACCAGTTAAACCGTACCAATAATCCTCCATCAATGCCCATGAACTTAACCACACAAATTTATTTTTTTTTTAAAAAAAGAAGAAATCAAAGCCCAAAGATAGATACTTCTTGAACCACCTCGAATCCTACTTTGCAGAGCTTGATGTCGTTGACAAGCTCCTCAATATATCCTCGTACGCCCAAAAATCATCCTCACCTGCTCTGCCTTCCCCAAAACCCGAACATGCAATTGTAATTATCAATCAACTAAATTGATAAAGTATTGTGAAGTTGAAGAAATGCCCAATAATTTATCCCAATAAACATTAATTGGCAGCAGTTTCCATGTTGATCCAACTTTATCAAAAGAGATTCCACTATGCTCCAGCAAGCAACATTATACAATTTTAAGTCCACGATGTCAAAGCCTTGCCAAATTCCCCAATTTCGATTTGACTCTTTACCTTTGCATCACTTGATCGCCAATCCCTTTCCCTCAAATTCTCCTCCTTCTCCTCTATCCTTCTCTGACTCGACAGTTTCCACCAGCCTCTCCACACCACAACACCCACTAACTCATCAATTTTGTTGCAAAAATTTGTGGCGTATGGATCGAGCTTTTCTGACTCCAAAGCCGAGGTTGTGAGCTCGAAATCGAAGCCCAATTTGGAATTGATTTGGGCTGGATTTTAGTGGGGGCGGAAGAGAAGATGAAAGTGTCGTACTTGTCGATGCCGTACTTGTCGTAATTTTTTATGAAGGTGAGGAGGAGGCGGGAGACGTCGTCATTTCCGGAGGCGGAGTTCGAGTTGGAGTAGATAACGGAAGTGAGAAGCGAAAAGGGAGGCTGCACTTTAATCCTTGAGCGCGTGGGTGTATAGGGTTTAGTTTTTTTATTTTAATATATAATTTGTTGTATTGTCCTTGTAGGAGATTATTTGAATTACATGTCCTAGGATAGAATTGGGTATTGTTTTTGGTCCTTGTAGGTACTTTTCTCTACTATGAATTGTATTTATTTTTATTTTATAATACTTAAGTTTACTCATCTATTTATGTATCCTGATGATCATATAATTATTCAAATTGCTAAATTACGAACTATACACCCACGCGCGGAGCCCATTGTAGTCGTCGTCATCACCACTGTCATCCCCTAACCCAAACCCCCATTTTTCTATCACCGGCCGTGATGCAAGGAGCTCGCCTCCACTGCGAAGGCACCGCCAAATCTACGGACACTAGCCTCGTTTGATGCTAACACTCCTCTTTTCAATTGATGTGGCGACATCTTTCGGCAGCAATTAATTGGGTGCTTGCAGAGCTATGCATAATACATAACCTGGGGACATATGGTGAAGCTCAAGCAATACACGATTTGTCTTCATCTCTTTTTAAGATTACAGCTTGATTTGTTTTTTTTTTAAATTGAGAAGCTTGTGTACATCAATTTGCATATGTGGGGGCAAATCGTGCTCGATCTCCACCCCAGAAATCGGACCCTTCACCATTGGTAATTTTCAGCTCTTAATTTATGTGTTCAAGTTCTTGATCATCGAATTAAACTGTGATTATTCAATTTTTTCGAACTTGAACAGTTTTATTTTCCGATCGAATTAGTGTTGGTTTGAATAGTTGATGAACCAAATTAATCGGTTTCTAAATTTTGCTAGAAAAATTGGGGAAATTTCTTTGACATGAACTGTTTCTATGTTGGTATTAACTGCTTCTGTGTATGCATGAACTGCTTCTGTGTTTGCATGAACTGCTTCTGTATTAACATGAACTCTTATATATCAGCAAAACTGTTTCTGTTTTTAGTAGAAAGTGTTTCTGTATTTGGCATAACTGTTCCTGTGTTGACAGAAACAAGAATTGTTTGTGTTACTATGTTTTTCACAACTGTTTATGTGTTTATCACAACTGTTTTTGTGTTTTCATTACTATTGCTGTGTTTTTCACAACTAAATATGTGTTTTTCATAACTGTTTTTGTGTTTTTCATAACTGTTTCTGTGTTTTTCACAATTGTTTCTCTGTTTTTCACAATTATTTTTGTCTTTTCATAACTGTTTCTATGTTTTTCATCACTGTTTCTGTGTTGGGCAGAAACAAGAACTGTTTCTGTGTTTGACAGAAACAGTTCTTGTTTTTATGTTGACAGGAATAAGAACTGTTTTTATGGTACTGTTCACGCACGTGATACTATACGCGCGTGTGGTACTGTGCATGAGGTACTGTTCATGTGGTTTGTTTTCATTGGTCAAATTATTCTTTTATTATATTAATTATTATTTTGTCTTTGTAGGTGAATATTTAAAATACTTGTGCTACCATAGAATTAGAGTATTTTTTTTGTCCTTAGAGGTCATTGTCCCTAGTTGAATTTAAATAATATTAAATTTTTATTTTTATTTTCCAATTCGATTTAAACCGATGCAATAAATATTTGGGATTCTTACCAAAAACTACTATATAAAGCTTTCTCTTACAAAAAACAATACCTCACTTTTTTTTCTTACAATTCACTACTACTTTTACTATTTAATACCAAATCAAAACCAACAAGCCCACCATAGCCCCATGTGCGTGCGTTTCACTCTTCCCCACATACTTGAATTGAAAAAAATTGATTTGAAAGAACAAATAATTTGAATGAACACATCCTTCAAATTGAAGGAAGTGTTTCTGTACATTGTGGAACACATCCTTCAAAATTTGAACACATCCTTCAAATTGAAGGAAGTTTTCCTGTACATTCTCGAACTGTTCCTTCAAAATTTGAATTCAAATTTGAAGAAACACATCCTTCAAATTGAAGGAAGTGTTCCGGTACATTATGGAACGCATCCTTCAAATTGAAGGAAGTGTTTATGTACATTCTGAAACTGTTCCTTCAAATTGAAGGAAATATTCTTGTACATTCTGGAACAATCCTTCAAATTGAAGGAACACGTCCTTCAAATTGAAGGAAGTGATCCTGTACATTCTGGAACACATCCTTCATATTGAAGGAAGTGCTTATGTACATGCTGGAACTGTTCCTTCAAAATTTGAATTCAAATTTGAAGGAACACATCCTTCAAATTGAAGGAAGTGTTCCTGTACATTTTGGAACACATTTTTCAAATTGAAGGAACACATCCTTCAAATGGAAGGAAGTGTTTATGTACATGCTGAAACTGTTCCTTCAAAATTTGAATTCAAATTTGAAGGAACATGATACGACCCGTTCCGGAAATTTTCCAAAATTTGAGAAATTACCAAAATGCCCCTGAGGGTCAAAGGTTGACTTTTTCAACAGTAAGGAATTTCGTACTCAATATTGGACTTCATGCGAAGATCTCGACAATACGATCACATTCGCGTAGACGGAATCGAGTTTCGAGCTATATTTGCGGCGTTATGGAACGAAAACCAGATTTTGAAGAATGGGGACAATGGGATAGGTGGCGTATGGTGATTGGGAAACGTGTGTGTTTGTAAAATATGTGTCATCATATGGTGTTTTAACTCACATCCCAAACTGGTTGGAGGGAAAAAAGAACAGAAGAAATAAAAAAGAGGAAACGCTCGCGTCCAAAACCGTTCCAATGCCGAGTTGACTCAGCCTCATCGCCGATTCACTACCACCGGCCACCGATCGTCTCGTCGACTGCCTGCACCATGCTCGCCTCGTCCTCGGCGACTCATCCACGAAGCTGCAAGCCCAATTATGGCGCAGAACGCCGTCGGCGAATCAAAACAAAGGAAGCGACGCCGCGGCATCCTCGCCGCCGTTCTCGCCATTCCGTCCACCGATAGAGGACGGCGTCACCACCAATAGATTCCTCACATCCCAGAGGTCAGCCCCATGAATTTTCAGCTCGAAGGACCTTGTGGTTGGCCGCCGACGAGAATGAACGGAATCCGCATTTTTCGATCTTAATTCCGGCCAAACCCGGCCGGGGTAAGCTTCAAAATTCTTTCTAATCGGTTGCTGGCATTGCGTAGATGTGTTTTGCCTCAAGAATCGCTCGATTTGGTGCAGTATTAAGGGAGAACGAGTTTTGGGCAGCTAGCGACTTTTCCGGCTCTTTTCCCGGCCAAATGCGACCTCGGTGAGCTCTGATTTTGTGATACTCGGTTTCCTGGAGATTTCTAGATGAATTTCCATATATTGCATGATGAAAATGGTTGAGAATTGGATTAGTTTGGAGCTCGCCGGAAAATTGGGTTCGTCGCCGGAATCTGGGGAATTTCCGGCGACGGTGGCGGCGGCGACGCGGCGGCGTGGATGAACTCGCCGATATCTGGGAATTTCCAGATTCCGATGAGTTTTCCAGCGCCGACACCGGCGAAACCAGCACGGTTGCGGTGACATGGATGCCACGTCAACGCCACGTGGATGCCACCTCGGTGCCACGTGGACGACACGCGGCCGCCACATCAGTGCCAAGTCAGTGCCACGTCATCACTCCGGTGCTGACGTCAGCCGACCGTTGACCTCCAGTCAACGCCGTTGGCCGGCCGTTGACCGGCGTTGACCAAGTTTGACCTACGACCATTTGTAGGGTTTTCGATGTTCCGGATCCGATGGCGAACTCCGTTTTGCCATCCGAGATACGGTTAAACCCTAATTGAGTAAAACAAGGAGATTTAAGGTTTTACGATTACCGTTCACTTCTATTGGTTAACCGTTATTTGATGGAACCTTTAGGTGATTAGTCGTGGAGGCAGTGTAACCAAATCGCTCGGACAGATGAGGAGGATGACGATGACCGCTCGGTGTCACTGTGAGTGGACGAGTTTGATTTTAAATGTGTTTTGAGCATGATATGATTTATATATATATATTATATATATATATATATATATATA
This sequence comes from Spiraea crenata, assembly GCA_033992175.1. Lineage (NCBI taxonomy): Eukaryota > Viridiplantae > Streptophyta > Magnoliopsida > Rosales > Rosaceae > Spiraea > Spiraea crenata. Next base: position 8,777 of record JAVBHV010000011.1, on the reverse strand, counting down.
TATATATATATATATATATATATATATATATATATATATATATATATATATATATGATTATGAAATGGATTTTGTGCATATGGTGATTATGATTAGTACAGTTGATGGCACACCTAGAATCCAGTGGGTTGAATTCCCAGTGGGTTCTAAGCATGCGATGTCAGGGCATTGGTGGTTAAATTCCCCTTGTCCTGACATCCGGGCATGGTGGTTGAATTCCCCTTGTCCTACACACCGTCACTGGTGGTTAAATTCCCCAGGTCGGATTAGATCACGGCCGTAGGTTTATATTGTGAAAATGCACAGGTATGCCTATTGTGATACCTTACTGTACTACTGCTGCATGCTCATTATAGTAAAGGATTTTACTACTTGTTTTCAAACTATGGGGGTTATTATATGGTTTTGTAAATGTTTTTCACTGATCTTTATTTTCCCTGTCCACTCACCCTTGTTTTTGCGCCTCCACAGGTTCTGATACTGTTGAGCACCACCGAGACGTGCGGCAAGGTTTCGAGTAGCTCTATTCTGTGTTACAAAGAGTAGGACTCTCTTTGTCTTTTGTGTATTTCAGACTTGTGTAAACTCTTCACTTCCGTTGTATAGAAGCTCTGATATTATGTTTATGGTTGAGTTGTCGAGTTACATCCAGTTGTTTTATCTTTTGTTGTTTCTTTTGAGCTTAAAGGCTTCGTCGCTCTTTGGGGGTGACGGCCGCACCTCCCGAGCCCCACTTTCTGGGGCGGGGTGTGTCAGTTGGTATCAGAGCTCTAGGTTTCAGATTTTCCTGTTGATTCTAGCGTATAGTGTCATTCTTGGACTCCTGTGTTGGTCTCGTTAGAGTTATGCCGCTTCGTCGATGTGGTGCAATGGGTGCATGTGGTGCATGTGGGACAGGGGAGGCACGAGTGCCAATAACCCCCTAGTTTTGCAGTAGTAACCGATTTAGCCTAGTGCTGCAACGGAGAATGTCGCACAGATCAACCTATGCTAGGGTGGGGAACCCACTCTGCCTGAGGTAGCCCGTGGCAGGAGGGCTTAGGAGTTGAATGGTTTCGATGGTGAAGATGCAGTTGAGCCTTGGTGTGACAGAATGGAAGTTGTGTCGCTGTTTGTGAGTTGTCCGCCAGAGTCGACGATAGAGGTGGTTCCCTCTTTCTTTCCGTGGAGGCCGCAGGATGGTGGCTGAGTATGCTAGAATACTGCCCCGAAGTACTGTGATTTGGGAACTATTCATGAGCGTATTTGGTGACCAGTTCTACAGCTCTAGTCGTCATTGGAGGAAGATGTCCGAGTTTCTTACCTTCCACCGGGGAGAGCTATCTGTGGAGATTTATGAGAAACAGTTTTGAGCACTTTCACGTTTTTGCCCTACTGTATTGGGTAGTTCGTTGATTTTGATGTTTTTAGTTGCAAATAAGTTTACGGGATGATGTTAGGGTGGCTGCAGCTGGTAAACCGTCACCACTAACACTGACATCATTCAGGAGGAACTGTGGGTGGAGCAGTTCCAAGTTGAACGGTTTTATGAGCTTGATCAAGAGGGGTAGTAGCAGTGATGTTATTTGAGGTGTTGTACGATAGGAGAAAAACAGACTCTTCATAGGGGAGCAAGGTAGGAACCGTCCTTTAAGAGAACGTTGCAGAGTCGCGTATACTATGGTCAAGCGCCTAGCTCGAGTAAAGGATTGTCTGGGAACTCTCGTTCCTCTAGTGCTCGAAATTTTATGCTTGTTCAAGGTGTATGATGGTGGTGACCAGGGTCGTTGATAACGAGAGTGTCCCTTAACACCGAGTGAGGTGGGGAGACTTTTAGATGTAACATGGGCTCTCAGCTGGAGCTAGGTGCTGGTAGATACATTGATGGACAGATTGGGACTTCGGGCCAGTTTCAGATTGGAACGACCAGTGTGGACCAGTGTAACCGAGGCAAAGTCTTCGCCATGTAACCAGCTGGATGCTCAGCTAAAACTCGACGTGAATGCTGGCATGTTGTTCATCTTGGTGGTTTTGTTGAAGTTTGGTTGGTCTCGGATGTTACACATGCGATAGTTGTGTTAATTTGGTTGTGAGATTCAAGCGAACTCTACCCCTTAGGCTATTGTAGTTTGAGGGATGTATAGGAGCAAATGGGAAATACATGGTTGCCTTGTGTTTGATGCCGACACACGTTTCTGAGGGCCAGTCAAGTGGTGCACTGGAGGATAAGGAATGGGGATCTCGTTTTCGTAAATGGACCCCCCAATCACCCATAAGTATTCACTTTCAGCACTGCAAGTGTATGCGCATGATGGCCATGTGGTGAAGATAAATTCCCTGATTTGTGACCCATTCAAGTGCAGACTTCGATGGTGATTGTATCCACTTGTGTTATCCTCAGTCGCTTGCTGCAGAAGCGAAGGTATTGGAACGGTTTGCAGGGAGTAGCAGCTTTTGACTCTCACAACGGGAAACCGAATGTCTTCCAGATAGCTACTGTTTTACTAGTGTTAAAGATGAAGTCTAGAAAGAGTGGAGACACTACGGTATAGCTGAATACTGGCTGGAGGGTGAAGAAATTGTTGAGTACGGCTTGTGTTGGTTATGTGGCTCATGTGGATGAGAAATCTGAAACACGAAGATGGTACATGACGTACTGGTGAGAAAAGGGTTATCAGATGTCTTTCCCCGGGAGTTGCTAGGGTTACCACTTTTTGAGGAACTGACGGTGCTTATGATTTAGTTACAAATGTGGAACCCAATTTCCGAGCACCCTATCGAATGGCATCCGTCGAAGGGTTTAGAGAGTTTAAGATTTACTTGCAGGAGCTTGTCGACAGTTTTGTATTTTGACAAGTGTATGTCTCTTTGAGGCGCACCGGTCTTGGTTGTGAAGAAAGAGGACGAAAGCATGCGTATGTGCATTGATGATAGATGGCCGAAAAGAGAGACAGTGAAGATTTGGTTTTCCTCACCTCGTATTGACGATCTTTGTGACCAATAGGCAAGACGTGTGTAAGTTCTGGTGGGATCTCTGTTTGTTACTATCAGTCCCGCTTGTGACCTGTTGGTGTGTCCAAAACAATTTTCGAACGTGGCGAGGGCGAATGCCTTCAGGGTAACCAATGCCCCGCGGTATTCTTGGAGCTAGTGGACAAGAATTTTCTGTCGTATGCGCATTGGTGTGCCATTGTTTTTGTTGAGAATCTCCTTGTCATTTCTCGGAGGGTGTTAGAACACAAGGGATATCAGAGAACAGCCCTGGAAAGTTGAATGGGGTGCAGTAGCATGTTAATTTCAGTAAGTGAGTTCTAGTTGGACCAAGTGAGCTTCCTCGGTCACATAGTGTCTGTACATTGGGTCATCATGGACCTATAGAAGAGTGAGGTCTGTTGGGACCTAAGTCGTGAACAACAGGCTTATGGAGGTTGCCCTTTTCTTTACCAGTTTGAAGGGATTGTTGGTGAAACAACGTACAGAGGTATTCATTGATCGGATTGTAAGTTTGCATGGGTTCCTGTGACCATCATTTTCGGCCATGATGCGAGATCCCGATCAAGCTGGAGGTGAGTTTTTGAGAATACAATGAGGCTTTAGTTGTTGTACTGTACATTATTTTGTCCTTATGCCGATGTACAATCAGAGTGAAGGAACACATTCTGGAACACATCCTTCAAATTGAAGGAACACATTCTTCAATTGAAGGAACACATCCTTCAAATTGAAATTTGTAGGAGCGCGTGTGTGTGAAATTGTGTAAAGTTGACTTTAAAAGTGTACAAGCCAATTAAAAATCAACATGTGTCAAAATAGTAGTGAATTGTAATGTTTAAAGTGAGGTAGTATTTTTAGGTATTTTGTTGTTAAAGTAGTAGTGAATTGTAATTGTTTCTAAATATTTTTGGCTCAATTTCTTAATTTTTGGTCCAAATCGATTCGATGCCCGCCCCTAATCAAAGAAAGGAGAGAACCCGGCAGTTACCAAAAATTCCCACACCCACCGAATACCAACCGCCGCCGACGCCAGCCGAGTCGCCATGGAGGCGCTACCGATCCCGACGGACACGTACAAGGTAGGGTTCATCGGAGCTGGTAAAATGGCGGAGAGCATCGCCAGAGGAATCGTCCGGTCCGGCGTTCTTCCTCCGAACGTCATCACTACTTTCCACTCCAATCCCAAGTCAAGCATTTGAGTCCTTCGGAGTCCAGCTCGTCAACGAAAACGACGACGTACGTTAGACCCCCACTTTCGTTTTTATTTATGTGTCGTTAGTTTATGTTTGCCTTCGTATCTGCTGTGGTGAGTAATTGAAGTTAATGGTGGTGATGACAGGTGGTTGAACAGAGCGACGTCGTAATTTTCTCTGTCAAACCTCAAGTTGGTATTATTTACACTTTCCTTTACTTTTTCACTCTTTCAGATTTTGTCTTTTGATTCATTTGATTAATTAATGGTTCCAATCGATAACTTTGCATGCTTATCTACATTGGGTACAATTTTGGTTCCTGGGAATTGAATTCATGTATTATTAAATGCATTTTGATTCTAGAGATATGGGAATGATCTCTTTAGATTGTGATTTGTTGGTTCTTCACTAGACAATGATGCTTTTTCCCCTTTTGCGGTTAAAGATGTAGTTCTTGAGCTGAAGCCACTGCTGTCCAAGAAAAAGCTGCTTGTTTCCATTGCTGCCGGTGTCAAATTGAAAGATCTGCAGGTGCTTCGGTTACAACTTTTCTTACTGCTATCAACGTTGATTATATAGACTGGCTAAAACATTTCGTATGCCATAGATTAAGCCCTGTCTTCTAACTTATTTTGGGGTGTCATGAACGGCTGTTTGCAAGTCTTAGGAAAATACTATGTTGTTTTCACGTTACTAGTGTGGTTTCATTTCAAGTTATGTTGGGGTGTGCACACTCTAGTATTAAGGACTAAGAAGAGGTATTTTTAAGGGATCTGGGCGGGTCAGCGGAATTTTATTGTTATCAGTCTTTCGACTAACAAGTCTTAACACATGTATCCAATTTTCTTCTTTCTGGAAAAAAAAAAATACATAGTATTTCTCCTCTCTGATTTTATTAGACCGAAACTCTATAAGGATACTACATTGTTCTTCAAAGAACTCAACAGTCATTTCCTTGTGGAAAGCCACATATGAGTAAGTCTATCTTTCTGTTTTACATCTGATTTATTATCAGTGTCAGAGAATGGATAAGCTCATGTTGTTTTACCAAATTTTATACATATGACTGTTCTTTTCGTGCACAGTTTCTTAAATTTCATGTTGTGAATTGTTACCAAATTTTAGAGTGGATTTCCCATTTTGGGGAGATGTGAAATCATCTATGTTTTGTTTCAACATATGGATGATGAAAAGAGCCAAAAAAAAAAAAATACCCTTAATATTTGGATGAACTGAAGGAACAACATCACATGTAACCTTAAAATGTTATCGCCGTAGCATTAAGGTTCGAAATTTAAATTCATATGACTTGTACCTCCCCTTTTGATCTCCTTTCTCATGGGAAATATTTTAGTTAGTAATTGTTCTGAAATGTTTTTAAGTTTCTATTAAGAGTGAATCTGCAAATGAAGGGTAATGAGTATTTCAAATCACTATCTGTACACTGTATCTTACAGTCTAAGTAGCATCTCCCCAGTTACAAATGTGTCATCAATGAGGTGTTGACCATGCAGTTTTCTCTTCGGATAAAGTCAATTATTTGCCAAGAGTTACACTCTTTATCAATTGCTAAATTTAGCCAGTTCTCTCCATTTATATTGTGATAATATAGGATAGAAATTAGAAGGATTTATTCCCGTAGCCATAATAGTAAGTTAGGGTTATAAGTTTTATATTGCAGGAACCAAGTTTAGTATCTTTTGACCAGCTGATTGACTATATCTATAGTTACTACATGCTTTTTATACTAGGGAAGCCCAATGCAGGATATGAGTTTTAACTGTTTGACATAAATAGTTTTATCATTTTGGAAAAGGAAATTTTATTTACACCCCATTTTTTGTTGAGTTTACCCCCCTAAATATCTTAATTTACCCCATCATCTTACCTAAACTACCCTTGATATATCTTAATCCAGCCCACTATGAATTCGCCCCTTGTAATCTTGTATTTTCTTTGTTAACTACTGATTTGGATGATTTGAGCAAATATGATGGATTCCCTAAATTTGTTCTCGATGGGTAAGTTTTTTTTCTTCTTGTGGATGCTCCAGATTGGCAAGATTAAGCTACCAATGAGATTTTTGAGAAAGATTTTTGACGACCTACAATACGAGGTAATCAAGGCCAACATTGATATTTATGTAGTTTTGTTGCATCCGGTGATGATAAATCTTCTGGGATTTTTGTTTCTTTTGAATAGTACTTCCTTCTATTGTCTACGATTCCATTTCTCAAACAAAAGTGGCTTCCTTAGACAAAAGTGAATTTGTATGTGTTTAGTAGTTAGCAAGGGCGGACCCAGCACGGCGCGGCCGTCAGCAACCGCTCCGGTCGTCGCCTGAACTTATATGGGCTGGGAGCGGGTCTGAACGCTCTCCGCTCCCCTCCCCAACGGTCCGGCGTTCGCGCGAAGAAGAAGATGCAGCAACGACGGTGTTCTGTTTTCACCCACAGAGAACGGCGTCGTTTCTACTAAGTGAAAACGACGTCGTTTTCTGCTGCGTTTTGTGAGTTCAATTGGCTGCAGCGCGTGCGCGTCGTTTTGAGGATTCTTCGAGTGCGTTCATTCATTCCATTCCGCCACTACAGTCACAGCCGCAACAAACTTGATCCAAAATTGAAAATCGCCGACTCCTCCTTGTCAAATCGAGTTCAAATTTGACAAGGAGATCCCGATCTGCTCCGCCGCGCCTAAGAATCCGTTCTTCTTCTCTCTCCATCCACCCTTCGCTGCCGCTCTCCGCCATCACGCCGACGATAATGTCAGTTTCTCTGTCTCTTTCTTCGTTTTCAGATTTTGAGATTTTGCTATTATGATTTAGCTCATGTTTGAGTTGCAATTCTGTTTGGTAGATGAGAAATTGCAGGAAAATCGAGAGTTTGTGTTTCATATTTTTTCTAGGTTATGAGTGTTTGTGCTGTATTATTTTTCTGCAGAAATTTGTGCAAGGATTTATTCAAGAACTGGTCAAATTTGGACGATAGAGCGCTCAGCCGTCCCCGGATTGCTTTCTTCTTATTCATTCCTGTCCATTTCAGCCGCAACAAGTTCAATTCCAATTTCCAGGTATTTAATTCCTAAATCCCTAAATTTCAATGGATGTATGATATGAATGCAATTCGGCTGGGAAGATGTTCAACTTATAGATTATCTTTAAATTTATTTATGTTTATTTGGCATAGATTATGGTTAATTGATTTATGTTTATTGCCTATTTGCAATGAGGTCATTATGCGACGTTTTCATGATATGAAAAAACGTAAACTACCACTTTTGTAATTTTATTTCATGTATTTAATGTTATTAATGACATTTGTATTAATGACATTTGTATTATTTAGAATTCTACGGTATTTAGATATTTTAATTTTTTTTTGGAACGTTTAAGCTTTTGTGTTCCGCTCCCCTCCTACAAAAATCCTGGGTCGGCCACTGGTAGTTAGGGTTTCTTCTTAACAATGGAGGATCAGATTTAATACATAAGGTTGAAGAAGGTAAAATGTCTTGTCCTTATTAGTCTTTTCATGAAAGATTGAAATAATATTTAATCTTAAAAAATGAATGTGGGGTGTATTCAACAAAATGTGGGGTGTAAATAAAATTTTCCTTTTGGAAATCTACATATAAAATGCTAGAGGCACTATATTTTTTCCCACTATGTTTTTTGCCCAGTCTATTCCTATCTGTTTGATGCCTATGCTCCAAGTGCTTCAGTTCCTATGTGTATGAGTATATCTTTCTTTGTGTTTGAATTCATGTAGTTTTGTTTTCAACTTTATTATATTACTTTTGAGTTCTTAGTCGTACTTCAAAAATAAAAAATCTGAATATTAATTATACGGGTTAATTGTATTGATGGAATATTTATTCTCTTCATCAGGAATGGGCTGGGCACAGCCGATTTGTTAGGGTGATGCCAAATACTCCATCTGCTGTGGGTCAGGCAGCATCAGGTACGCCGTTTATTATTTTAATGTTTCAAGTCTTTTCTTTAAAACCAATCTGTAAACTGTGTATGGACTGTTAGATACATCAATTAGGTGCTGGACGAATATGCAGTGTTGAAGAATTAACCTTTGCATTGTGAACCAAAGTTTTGCTTGCTTATGTGATTGTGTTTGGTATTAACATACCATCAGGTTCCATTTTTGGTTTGTTAGGTTCGTAAGTGATATTTCTTTTCATATGATCGATGTCTAAACTCCAGAGCATATTTACTAAACCTCATCTTCTTCTGCTGTCTACTGAATTCTAAAAACAATGAGCAGTGGATACAGACTGAACAAAAGCATTTGTGTCATAACACTTCCGGCCTCTGTAAATCATGCCAGTATGGCATGCGAGTAGCACAATGGTGACAAGAGTTGTGAAAGGTTGATTGCAGTTATCTATTGGATTAATTAACTCTCATGTTTCTAGCATGGCATAAAAGGAAAATTCATGCATTTTATTGCTTACACTCAGTCACATCTACTTTCAAACTCTTGATGTCATTGTCTAGCTTGCATCTGCAATGTTCTTTGTTTACTTTCGTATCTTTTTTTATTTGATGTCTGAAGTTTGTATATGTTAATGAACATTGTAATCCAGGTCAGCTCAAAGATGACG